>WSFP011461116.1:0-18851 GCA_009831015.1 Picea engelmannii | reverse complement strand
AGGTAAGGAAGAGACCTTGAAGGAGCTACAAGTAGTTGTCCAAGAGGCCAAGCAAGCCCCTTCCATCGCCATTGTCGAAGCTAGTACCATGATGAGGGAAAGCATGGTAAACTCACCTTCCAAGACCCTTTCACAAGAGACCTTTGGTGACTTTGAAAAGCACATTAGAGGCATTGGTTCCAAGCTCATGAGGCAAATTGGTTACGATGGCCAAGGGCTAGGCAAGGAAGGCCAAGGGATTTTGATCCCCATTTGTAGCTCTACAAAGGCCCCAACATGAAGGCCTAGGATTCAATGGACAAGAAGCTAGCACAAGTTGAGCTCAAACCACCTTTGTCAAAGCAAGAGGAATAAAAAAAGATGTTATTCCCATGGAGGAAAAGGTCATTAGAAAAAAGGTGTGCAACAAGCCACTCAAGTCTAATTGTGCAGACTTGGAAAAGGGAAACAAAGAGATGATTCTACCATCTAGATCTGCTCCAACTCTTGGGGGACCAAGCAACCAAGTTGGCAAGCATCATCACAAACCGAAAAGGTATGGAATAGTTTGTTTCTGTTACAGAAAAAGGGGTCCTAAGGTTAGCAATTGTTGCCACCCTAGAAGGCCAAGCAATCCATGCAGGAACTATTTCTAGTACTGTAGATTTACTGGACATTCGGAGGTCAAATGTTGGAGGCTTTACTTTGAAATCCATCCCAAGAACCAAACAACCAACAAGAAAGATTGGAGAGTCAAGGTCAAGGGTAAAGAAGAGTTGCTTGCTCTTGCAGCCCAAGGAGGAGCAGTTGTCCAACAACGTATTGTAGCAATGAATGTCATCTCTAGCCATGAGATGGATAATAGGTTTGTGCCAAAGGTAGCCCCTATTTTGCTCTTATCTTCCATCCTGGAGGCACCCCTTCTTGGAGATTTGCCGGAGATTGCTTGATGATTGTAGATGAGGTGGGCATGCAAATGCAAAGAAAAGGAAGATTGAAAGGAGTTGAAGCTTTTGTGAACCAAAAGCCTGCAAATGGGGAGGTGTGATTTGTATTGGTTCCTTGTCAAATCTCTTGTAAATTTTGTAATAAGCATGTAATTGTTTTTAATTTTATTTTGTCTTTCTTGGCAAAATTGGAAGTGAAACAAAACATTGTGATGGTCGGCCTTCCAAAGGCAGCCCATCAAAAAGATGAAGGTCGTAGTGAAGAGGAGAACTTGGGGAGGGTAGTAGCAAAAATGAAAGCTTGAAGAGGGAAACTTGCTTGAAGATTGGTGGAGGAAGGAGTGAAGGAGCTTGTCCATGATGAGCGAAGGTGGCTCTTTTCCATGGCCATTTGCAATTTTTGTATTGTTAGTGAGTAACAATACACAAAATCTGTGTATAGCTCACCCCTCTTGAATTATCTCCCTAGTCTAATTAAATGCCCATTAAATGTTGAAATATGTTTGTAATTGTTTCAATTTCGTGGCTCTGGTGCGGGTTCATTAATTTTTGGTGTGCTCGAACACATTGTGCTATGGGTGTTGTATTTCTTGATATATTGGGTATGATTATTAATTGTTGGATCGTTGAATGGTAGCAACAACAATCTGAGCTTGTAAACATAGCGTAGACACCTTGCTTTATTCATTGGTTTAAGGGTTTTCTAGAACGTTGGTTTGTCTCTCTCTGAGCTAAATTAGCTTGCTAGTTGTGTCCCCTCTCATCCACAAGTTGAATTTCCTCCTCTAGGCCGCATTTGGCTTGTTTTCTAGTGTCTTTCCTTTGCCCACAATCCATTCATAGTGTTTTAATGCTGGCTGGGTGACTTTATTTTGCCCACATGCTATTCACAACGTTTTAATGTTGGTTGGGCGACTTTCCTTTTCCCACAGGCCATTCACAACACTCTAAAACTTGTTGGACATTTGTCCCTTGCCAACATGCCGCTTTTTTTCTCGCATGACCTCTCTCACTCGCCCCACATCTGACACGCATAATTTTTCTTTACATCTTTCTTCTACATAGTATTCGTTGGGTAGAGCATTATATACAATGTTCCTATTCTTGTCTTATACACAACCCAATCAACCTTTTGTTGATTGTTGGCATGGGAGATGTATGAGGTGCCATCTAGATCGCTGAGTAATACTCATTTGTAGACATCCTCAAGCTCGTAGGATTTGGTGTTAGCTACATTCATACGCATGGGGGTATATATAATTAAGGGACAAAACATTACGTAGGCATTTGCACATGATTATTTGCTTGAGCATTGGTCTTGGCAATGCCAGTGAGTAGCCTAAGCTCCGAAACCAATTTGAAACAAAGCCACTAACAACAAAGAGGCTTAAACTCTGATTCGTGATTCTAATCGCGGAGCTTGTTCCATTGTTGGTAGTTAAAGATAGAGTGCATTGAGATCAAAACAAAGAAGCAAATTCATTTCGCAATAAGCATTCGTGGTGATGAAACACACAGACCATATGCCTACCATTTACGGATCATTTGGTATCAGAGTAGATTTGTTAGAGATCTTGAAGTAGCTACCATGGGCAAAGCCTTGAAGAAGGAGAAGCTAGAAGAGTTGAGAGACTTCAATAGGTAGATCCAAGAAGAAAGTTGATATTAGAGGTAGAGAGCGGATGAGTTGGAAAAAGAGCTTGCCAAGCGTCACGTCTCCTTCACCACCACGAGGGTAGAATTAGACATGAGCATATTGCATCTCATGCAATTGGGGGAGAAATTCACTCAACTGTATACTTGGCAAGAGGAGAGGTCCACCAAAGTGACTGCTCAATTATACTAGGACTTGGAAGCAAAGGAAGAGGCCTTGAAGGAGCTACAAGCAACTGTCCAAGAGACCAAGCAAGCCCCTTCCATTTCCACCGCTGAAGCTAGCACCGTGACAAAGGCAAGCATGGTAAAATCACCTTCCAAAACCCTTTCTCAAGAGACCTTTGGTGACTTTGAAAAGCACACTAGAGGCATCAGTTCTAAGTTCATGAGGCAAATGGGCTATGATGTCCAAGGGCTAGGCAAAAAAGGCCAAGGGATTTTGATCCCCATTGAAGCTCAATAGGGGCCCGTTATTGCACAATCTGTATTTTCCCAAAGCCCAAGGCAAGTGAAACAAGATTGGCGTAACAAGGGGGTGACCTATCACTGTCACCTTAATAGGAAACCCCTTTTTGTTTAGGAGTAGGGTAAGACTACCCCAAGGGAGACGTCCCTAGTGACCTAAAGGGCTGATGAAACTAAATCAAGGATGCGAAGATAACCCCCCTCTCACTGGTCACTCAAGTCAAAAGGTCTTATTGAGTTTTTGTCTTAAGAGATGAAGCAAATGTAATGGATGAAGTGTACCTGCCCGGAACAAGACAACAAGCAAAAATATGGCAGTTTCAAGTACAAAATGATATTAGTACTTCAATAAGACAATAAACCGATGAAATATATGCTAGCTGATTTAAAATTGCAGCAAAATGAAAGTTTACAACAGCAAGAAGTATTTTGTAACAGCTGCAAGAAATATGCCTCAAAATTGCTTGAAAAGACAATGAAAATATAGCATTTACTAGGCAGAATGATAATCAAATGTCATAAGCAATTTTAGAAGTGTTTAGCTAGAATTCAATGTAGATTATGCAGAAAATTTGTTGCTTTAAGATGGCTGTAGCAGTGATTTATAACAGCAGCAAGTAAATTAGTTGTCTAGGCTAGGTTAGTGTTAGTTTTAGTTAGTGGAAGCTCGAAAGGTTAAGGTTTGAGTGTTGGTTTGATCTCTCAACAAAAAAAGTGTAAGGACTAGTGCCTTTGAGGGGTTATGGAGTCAAAAGTTCAGCAACATTCATTTGGAGTAAGCAACAAAATGATTATATTTATCCAAGTAAAGGATGAATCTTAGAAGAGTAGCACCTTAAGTCTTCTAGGATTCAATCTTTAAGGAAGTGAGCTACTAGAGAGTAGGCACTTCTAGGCCCCAGAGGTTTCCTCCTCCTTAGATTATTGAATGAAATATTTAGATGCAACAACAATTGATCAAGGCTTCTAAAGTGCTATCACTTTAGGGCTTTCGAAGCTTGTCAAAGTTAACCACCTTAGCAAAGTCTAACAAATGTAGAGCAAAGAAGTAGCATCTTAAGTTCTTTACTCCTAGGGTTTGTCAAGCAAGCAATTTCATAATCTTTAACATGAATAAGCAAATAGACCATAACCATTCAAAATGAAATAACAATTGCAGATTTACTTACTTCACCAATAATAATCAAGCTATGAAACCCTAGATTGCCAAGTAACTTTACCAAAAAATGAGCCAAGTTGCAAGTATGAAGACTCCAAGAGAGGTGCGCATCACAATTTCAGCCAATAAACCCCAAGTAGGGTGCAAATTTCAGTCCACTTCTCTCCAAGTGAGAGTTGTTATGTAAAAATGAATGTACTTTATGTTTATTTATACAAAATTTTGACCCTTAATTAATTTTAGGTCAAAATTAAGGCCGACCTGGCCAATTTACAATAAAATCCAATTTTGACATAATAAAAATTAATTAGCATCTAAAGACATCTCCAAGGGTGATGTCATGCCCTTCTAGGGTGACGTTGAGGCCTAAAGGTGGAACGTTGAGCCTAAAATGTAGGGCGCTTGGCCTCCAGAGGCCCCAGATGATGCCCACACGTGCCACCAGGCTCATAACTGCCTCCAAAATGAAAACCCTAGCTCTAGATGACGTCTAGGGTCATGATGATGACGTCCAAGGCCCCCAAGGGCCAATGTCCATGTTGAAGACCAAGGTTCCCCTGGGTCTAGGTCTGCCAGGGTGCCGCCTCCAAAGGAAACGTCCTTCTTTTTCCCGATGCAAATCTTCAATTTTTTCTTACCCCTGGATGGGGTTGCAACATCCATCTGTGGGCTTTAATCCCTCATGAAGGTTCGAGCTAATCATTCCCTCATGTGTAACTGTCCACCGGGCAAGGTCCTGCAGCAACAACAATTACGCCCTCCAGGGGTTCATAAGTCACAGGAATCATAACATGTAAATCACATCCAATAATTAAATTACCCAAACATGTGCATCAAACCCCCTTTAACCTAGACATGCTCAAAGATGTTATGCAATTTGACAAGTTAGGTTTGGAGAAGGTCTCAGGGTGTCCTATTTGTAAATTCTAACCTTGTACAATGTCTACTGTAAACAGATATTCAGAAAAGAACAAAAAAGATACAATGGCAAATACAAACATTACACAGAGATTTTTCCCCTGGAAACCCAAACCGGGAAAACCAACATATATTATATTCATTCATTGTATTACATTGTTTACAATACAATATACATATAGGAGCCAACGACATCCAAAACCTTAACCCAATGACCTGGATTAGTCCAAAACCCTAATTCCTTAACCGGAAATAGAAAACCATCGGCAAAAACCATGTGTTGAAAAAACCACCTAAATACATGACACGTTTTCCAAGGCATAATTTTTTTTTACGGGAAAAATGCCCCCGGACCCCTGCGCGGGGGGCTCTGCCCCCCTGCACCCCCTGAGGGGCCTAACGGCCCCCCCTCTAACCCTCCTGTGCGCCCGACGCATACGCTCATACACTACTACTCGTGCAAAGAATATAACACATACCCAACACTATTGGGCTAACCTCCCTTAAGTTTGGGGTGTTTCCCAGGTGGGATCTAATCCAAGTCATGTAAGTGTATGAGGTGGCATGGGGTGCATGTAATAACAGGGAAATGTAAAGCCTTACCTATGGATGCCTTTGTAGAGGGTGAGCTGCACCTTGTCATGAATACAATTGTTTCCTAGCCCATTCATTGCCTTTTATTCTTAGATATATTTCTTTTGATCTTTTGCTTTCAAGGGAAAAGTTGAGGGCCACTGTCTTGGCTTGATGACCAGAGGTGACAACATTGTCCACAAACATTTCACGGAAATGAGAATGCTGGCTCGTGATGAGACCCCCTTTCTCTTGGCTATGCCACCAAGAGCCACTACCCTGGTTTGATGGCCGGATAGGTGGTAGTGTCATACCGCTACATGCCCATGGTCATAATAGGTCGGCTCGTGATGAGACCTCCTATCCATCAACTAGTACCTTGAGTGTTTATGCATCTTATGGGTCCCCTTTTCTTACTGATAAGCCTTTCACTGCTTTCTCGGGGATCCCTGGGTGAAGCATCTCAAAGGTTTCAACATTGGCTTTTAACTCTTTCACTGCTTTTTCGGGGATCCCTGGGCGAAGCATCTCAAAGGTTTCAACATTGGATTTTAACTCTTTCCAGCTACTTTTACCCTTTGGGCCTTTAGCCTCTTCTTCCCACAAGGCAAGGTACAACCCTTCCTAGCGTAGCCAATACCAATGCCCAAACAAGGATAGGGGAGATGGAAGGAATAAAGATGGAAAGTGGTAAGTATGGATGGATAGACGATGACTTTTCACAGATCCACCCAGTGGCAACCCATCCTAAAGGGAAACCAACTTACTAGGGCACCGTGTTACCCTTCCAGGTATAAACGAGGCAAAGAGCATAATTTCCAAGCAAACGTCATGAAATGAAGAAGGATTTGATACAACATATTCAAGTGCTTCAAAAATCAGAGTGATACATACCATGATACCCGTACTCATTACCTCATGGAGCAAGACCCACCGCTACTTCAGGACCAGGCTGGTGGGATGGATACTGCTGCTGGTGATGAGTGGACTGCACTGAAGAAAAGAGGGGCCCTTCGGGGCCATGCTCAAGTCGTTTGCCTCTCGATACTCCATGTCTAGGACCTGTGGGCCTCGAGACGTGATCTCCTTAGTTATCCCTAGGGTAGGGGATAGCTGGGTCCAAGCGTGAAGGCCTAGGATTTAGTGGACAAGAAGCTAGCACAAGTTCAGCTCAAATCACCTTCGCCAAAGCAAGAGGAACCGAAAAAGGCAGCTAGAAAAGGAGTGTGCACAAAGCTACTCAAATTTGCTTGTAGAGGCTTGGAAAATGGTAGAAAATAGATGATTCCACCATCTAGATCTGCTCCAACTCTTGGAGGACTAAGCAACCAAGTTGGCAAGCATCATCACAAATTGAAAAGGTATGGCATTGTTTGTTTCTATTGCAAGAAAAGGGGTTAGAAGGATAGCAATTGTTGGCACTCTAGAAAGCCAAGTAGTCCATGCAAGAACCATTGCTAGTACTGTAGATTGACTTGACATTGGGAGGCGAAATGTTGAAGGCTTCCCCGAAACTCCATCCCAAGAGCCGAACAATGAAGAAAAAAGCTTGGAGAGTCAAGGTGAAGGGTAAATAGGAGTTGCTTGCACTTGCAGCCCAAGGCACAACGGTTTTCCAACGACATATTGCAGGAACGAATGTTATCTCTAGCCATGAGATGAACAATAGTCTTATGCCAAAGGTAGTCCCTATTCAGCTCTTATCTTCCATCCTGTAATAGAGGCACCCTTTATAGTTTTTTTTGAGATTGCTTGATGACAATAAAGGAGGTAGACATGCAAATGTAGAGAAAAAGAAGATTGAAGGGAGTGGAAACTTTTGGGGACCAAGAGCCTGCAAATGGGGAGGTGTGATCTGAATTGGGTCCTTGTCAAACCTCTTGTAAATTTTGTAATAAGCATGTAATTGTGTTTTTATTTTATTTTGTCTTTTTTTGGCAAAATTGAAAGTGGAGATGAACCATTGTGATGGTTGGCTTTCTAAATGTAGCGCATCAAAAAGATGAAGGTTGTAGTGAGGAGGAGAACTTGGGGAGGACAATAGTAGAAATGAGGGCTCAAAGAGGGAAACTTGCTTGAAGATTGGTGGACGAGGGAGACAAGGAGCCTGTCCACGATGAGTGAGGGTGTCTTTGAGCCATGGCCATCTGCAATTTTTTTTATTGTCAGTGAGTAACAATATACGAAATTTGTGTATAGCTCACCCCTCTATAATTATCTCCCAGGCCTAATAGAATGACCATTAAAAGTTGAAATCTTTGTATAATTGTTTCAATTTCGTGGCTTTGGTGTGGGTTCATTAATTTTTGGTGTGCTCGAACACTTTGTGCTATGGGTGTTGTATTTCTTGATGTGTTGGGTATGATTATTAATTGTTGCATCGTTGCATGATAGCAACAACAATCTCAACTTGTAAACACAGAGTAGACACCTTGTTCTGTTAATTGGTTTAATGGTTTTCTAGAACCCTGGTTTGTCTCACTCCTTGAGTTAAATTAGCTTGCTAGCCATGTTCCCTCTCATCCACAATTTGAATTTCCTCCTCTAGGCCAGGTTTGGCTTGTTTGTTGGTGTCTTTCCTTTCCCCATAGGCGGTTTGCAATGTTTTAATGATCGCTTGGTGACTTACCTTTTCCCACAAGGCGTTCACAACATTTTAATGTTGGCTAGGCGACTTTCCTTTGCCCATAGGCTGTTTATAGCACTCTATAACTTCTTGGGTGTTTGTCCCTTGCCCACATGCCTATTTTTTTCTCCCAGGACCTCTCTCATTTACTCCATATCTAGCACACATAATTTTTCTTTACCTCTATCTTATACACAATATTCGTTGGGTAGAGCATTATATACAACATTCTTATTCTTGTCTTATATGTAACATGCCTACCTGCTAACGTGAAATTTAAAATGTCCCATACATATATAGTGAACCAAGGGGCAACAGGCCCATAATTTAACATGCATCTAGCAACATAATAAAACCCATGAATGCAATTGTTCAAGAAAAACAACAAACACACAACATTCAATAAAACACACACACACAATGAAAATAACACCATAAACATAATAAAAAAATTATATGTCCACAAGGAGATCTGGCCCTCTTAGCTGTCCACTCTCCACATTCAGCGGCCCAAAACCCAGGTTCTACTTCAACAACAATTCCAATCCACCAGCTCTTTTCCTCGCAACCTGCACAATCCAAGTAATGGGATCCCCCTTCACTGCATACACTCCCTTAGGCCTTCGCACTTCCCTCCAGGGCTCCAGTGCATTTGGTTGGCCAGGAATCTCACAGTTGGGGACTCCGGGAACTCTCAGCTGCTCCAGGGGTGTTCACAACAACTTTCACAAGGCTCTTTAGCCATTTTCTCAACAGGAAAATGCTCTACAGGCACACAACCCGTTTTTACAAGCACACAGGACACAATTCCAGCATATACATAGCCCAATAATGGTTGCCTTCAAGCACAACATGGCTGGTGCTCTTCCCAACACTCAACTCCTCTCTTGCTGCCCAAAAAAACATTTAAAAAACTCCTCTTTTTCCATTCGAATTTCCTTTTCTCCCATGCATGTTGACTCTCACACTCCCCAATGTTGATTGTACTTCAACCCCATGCTCCCAAAATCTAAGGGACGTGACTTCGCACACCCACCCTCTTACATGTATTCAATGTTTGAGTGTCTAATAAGTCAAAGGGATGATTATATGGTAAAGGCACATTAACTAAAGCAAATGACATGGGTTTCCCTTTGGATCCCCCTTTAGCCCTCTCTCTCGTGGAATTGTAGCCCTCCATTGTTTCCGTCTCTCTTGAATCATAGCCAACAATTATTATTTTTATTAATCATTTCCATGTACATGATACATAGTTTGGCCCTCGGCCATATTAATCAATATGGGTTCTTCACCCCAAACATATTGACTCACTAGCCTAAATCACACTTATACAATTACATTATAATTTGCGGGGGTTAAAACTGGGGATGTTACATTATACATAGCCTATTCAACCTTTTGTTGATCACTAGCATGGGAGATATACAGGTCTCCATCTAATTCGCTGAGTTATACTCATTTGCAGATGTCCTCAAGCCTATAGGCTTTGGTGTTAGCTATAGTCATATGGATGGGGGTTTATATAATGAAGGGACAAAGTATTGCGTAGGCACTTGCGATTGATTATTTGCTTGAGCATTGGTCTTGGTAATGCTAACAAGTAACCCAAGCTTGGAAACCAATTTGAAACAAAGCCACTAACAACAAAGAGGCTTAAACCCATATTGGTGATTGTAATCGCAAAGTTTGTTCTATTATTGGCAGTTAAATATAGCGTGCACTGAAATCTGAATAGAGAAGCAAATTCATTCCGCAACAGGCATCCGTGTTGTCACAATCTAATTTGTTGAACTAACTTTGTCTTTGCAGCACATTGGTGGGAGTCATTTGGTAGCCAATGTCCTCAATTGTAAAAGTTTGCAATTCGGGTCTTGAGTCAAACTTGTAGTGCTTTTGGGTGTGAGTGCAATTGGTCTGTCTTTGAGCAGATTCACACGAAGAAGAGAAACCATTTGGAACAAAAATAGCTAAATGATCTCGTCTTCGTGTAGTACAACCTCCAGCTAAGGCGCAACCAGTTGTTGAACAAAAGACTTGATATAGATCCCATTGTGTTGGAAGATATTGATCCAGCCTTAGAATGGGTAGAGGAGTCTCACTCAGTAGAGGTTGATCCTGATGTTGATATTGATGACTTGGGGTGGGTTGGTTTGGATTCGGATCCACTAGTAGGAGTAAGTGTAGCACCGGGCATGGCACATGCAAGCACTAGTTGTGTAGCTCGTGCTTCTGACTATTACTGCAGTTGCAGATGTCCCCAAGGAGTCCGACGATTCCAAAGAATCGAAGCTAGAGGATGATTTTGTAGCTCATGTTGAGGATCCCATTTCTAGCAGTGGTGATGAGTTTGATGATTGATCATGCTGATCAATGATTTGTAGTAGGCCAGTAGCTTTGTAGCATGTTTTTTGGACTCTAGAGGCCATTTAGAGCCTCATTGATTATGTATTTTGTTTCCGATATGTATTGCACTCAGTGCCATTTGATTTATTCATGCTTACATGGTACATACATGAGCAGAGTTTGCATATTTTGTCTCTAATGGTTTGGAATCTTTAAAACATATTTTTTTCATTAAAATTTAAATATTTTGTGTATTTTTTAGTAAACCAAAGTCATTAAAATCAGATTGGTCCAAGTCATGGCCAAGTCCGAGTCTGAGTTGACCCTCGGCTGATTCGGAGGCTGAGTCCGAGTTTTAAAACATTGGACCCAATGAGGAGAAAGAACCGTTTGACAAACCTATTGCTAGTGAACCAGTGGATGTCTCAAGCATTCAAAAAACATCAATCTTGCATTGTACACTCATTTTACAATTTACAATTGCATTTGACCAACTAAGCCTGCAAATACTGTGCATAAATACAAATATTGCAAGAACCATTGGATTAAAGTTGCCCCAGTCCAGGTTCCTCAGTAGAATTAGACTGCTGTAACCTCGAAAAAGAGGATTCCTGTATCTTGAGGCAATGGACAAATGGAAGAAGTGCTTCTGCAGAAGTCTACGATTTCACCACAAACTGCTGGAGTTTTTGTCTCAAGGATGCGTTCTTCCATGAAAAGTTGCGTTGGTGTGGAACATAGAGGCTTGGTTTTTGTTAAGGGTGCAAATTTAGGCCCAGGAAGTCCAATAGAAGAGGTGTTGTATGATCCTGTAAAAGATTCATGGATTAGAATGAGTTCTAATCTTCATCGAGGACTTGCTCAAGGTCTGATTGCCTCAGCAAATTCACGACTTTTGTTGTAGATTGGAAGAATTGTCTGCTCAAAATTTATGTAATTGTGAATGATTCTTGGGATATTGTTGTTGGTCTTTCTGCAAAGATAAGCCGACTTGTTGGTCATAGGGATAAGCTCTATGGTCTTACATGCAAGATCAAAGTAGACCCATATAATCACCATTGAATATCTGATGGTTCTGACAGGGTCTGGAAGCTTGATTTGGGGAAAAGGATTGGATTTGAGAGGAGATTGGCTTGGATCTGTAACCAGAAGAAATTGCATCTATAAGTTTGATTGGAGGAAAGGATAGGATTTTTTAATACTAGGTACTTCAAAGCATATTCAAGTTTCTGCATCATGAGCATCATTAATACTAGGTGTTTGTTTCAGTTTTCTTGACATCATTCTTTAGTTACTGTGCATAATTTTTATTTTTGATTGGGATTAATATTGTTCTTTGAATTGTCTAGATAACAGGGAATCTTTGGCTTGAACTTAATGCAGGGTAGTTATAATTTGCAAATAATTTATTGTTCAATGGTGCAACACTACAACGTGAAGTGCTTCTTTCCCTGCTTGATGGTTGATTTTTGTGCAATCAATGATGTTTATGTCCAAGTTGTCCGATTCTGTTGTCCCTTCTTTGTCGTTTTTTGGATTGAAATCAAAATGAGTATTTTTGTGTTCATGGTTCAATTTATATGGTTCTGTCTATATTAAGCAGTTGATTATTAATATATCTCTACTAAAGATTATTTTATTTCAGTGTTGTTTGTTTGTGCATATCTAGTAGTTATTATTCATTGATGTATCCCTGTTGAAGGATTATTTCGTATCTTCTTTGATTGCCAATTAATATGATGTTATACATTAGTATGCACTGTTTGTTTTCTCCATGAAGAAATAGAGTGACGTGTCTTTGCCTCAACACCTGCAAGGACTGTGTGAAGTGGCAGCTGTACTCCTTTAGCCTGGTCAGTATAAAAAACTTGTCATTCCACACAGGCAAAGATATATTTTATTAATACAAGCAATGAAGAGCTTGGTTACCCAAATAAGTGCATCGTCCAGTGGAGTTGGTTTCTATTGTAACTCTATTTTGATGAAAACATTGCTGTTGGTGGATGCAGTCCATGGGATGGAATCTGCTGGTAGTCTGTATGCAATCCCTTCATAAAACAAGTCCATGAAATATGAGAGTCGAGTAGATATTTGAGTGGTCTTCTGTTACTTTTTGTGACCAGAGACGCTTCTCTTATAAGTTATTAGCACTTTTGATATACATTAATATTAACAATAATATTTAATACGATGAATTTATGAGTTGTTTGGAACTTTGGGGGAATGTGTTTTAGAGATTTCAGAAAAGCATCCAGATGCCATACTGACATAGAGTTTCAGATTACTATTAAGAATATTGGATTTTGTAAAACTGGTAATAAGTCATCTACCAACAGGCTGCAACTTATAGGTTCGGAAATATTTTGTCCATGATATATGGTGTAACATTTAAAAACGAAAAGTTTAAGTGTAAAGATGATAAAAATATAGCATCTGTGACACAGTTTGTTGCTTCTATATGTATTCGTAAAATTGGTTTTCAGTTTTATATGTAGTTATTTATTGTTCTGTGTGTCTTCTTAAAACTGATTTTCAGTTTTTATGTAGTTATGCTTTTTTCTAATTCCAGCAGTGACAAGCATAATGTATTTATAACCAGAATTTATAACCAGAATGATAATAGTTTTCCATCACAGTGTTGATGTCTTCTTCCATCATGACGAAATTATGCCACATTAAAGTTTGCTTATCGAGATTCCTATTTACATGTGAAATTTTCATTACTTCCTTTTGGGAAGTTGGAAACGAACATGCACTCAAAAAATTGCAAGTGTTAACAATTTGGATAGTATTTATGTTGATCCTCTACCTTTTTTTTTCCAGGTTACATAGTTCGGGGAAAACCCCCAAGTACTTCCCCTCATTTTGAGGATGGTACACAGGGTAAACCCTAGAATCTTCAGGGCACAAGGATGGTCAACAACAGGGCTCAAATCCGTTACAATAACATACTCGTTAAGAGCTCAACATGTCACTTGCGGGAATTGAACCTGGGTGGGAAGGATAACGAATTTCTCCCAACCACCTGAACTAAACCCAATTGACAGATGTAATTCAAAATTATGTAATTAAAAATTCAAATGCCATGTCTCTCTTTGGGCTATGGCTGATTTATTTTGAATATTGAATTATGAACGTGATTATTTTGGAATGGCTATGTTCACCATATGTGAATGTTACATTATGAATGCAGAAGTAACAGGAGTAGAATTCATCTTTGGGCTATGGCTGATTTATTTTGAATATTGAATTATGAACGCGATTATTTTGGAATGGCTATGTTCACCATATGTGAATGTTACATTATGAATGCAGAAGTAACAGGAGTAGAATTCATCATACTGTAGATTTTCAAGGAACTAGAAGGCTGCCCAACAGGTCTGTCTTTGACCTCTTGTTGGGCTCTAAGTTTGAGATAACAAAGCTGTCCTTGCTGCTGTTTTAGGACAGAAAACAGGTTTGAAAATTCTGCCCCAAATTCTGCCTTCAAACTGATAGTTAAATGCTCTTTTAAGGTGCCCTTGCAAGTGTTTTCGTAATTGGTGTTAGCACATGCAAATACCTCAAAACATATAACACTCTAGGATCTTTTAACAACTAAACTAGGCTGAAAATAATTAAGCATGCATGACAAAACAACACATCGTGTTTTTGGTCAACATGACCCTGGAAAACCCCCCCATGGGGAAAACCAGTTAGATATAGATGTATATATTTGGATATCTCAAAGCATGAGTACAACAAGGAAATAAATACAAGTGCACCTGGTACAATAGCAACCCAACTTTGGATGCTTTGGAGTTCCTTGTAGATGTCCCTGCTAGCCCTTGAACAAAGGCGCCCTTTGTCTTGGTGCGCCCTTCTTCCTTTGCTAAGCCTCTAGCCTCTTTCCTTTTCCCTTTTCCTTTGCCTTGAGTTGACTTTGCCTTTACCCACTTGTAGAATGCGCCTCCCTTGAAGAAGCCTTGTGATGTTTGAACTTTGGTGAAGCCTTTGAACAAGTGTGCCCCCTCTCTTTGGTGCGCCCTCCTCTTGTACAAGTGTCAACACATGCGCCCCTTTGCCTTGGGTGCACCCCTCTCATACAAATCCCTTCCTCTACCAAGGTGATTCCTCACAACCTTGGTGTGCCCTCTACAAGCCTTGCAAGTGCCTCAAGTAAGTGCGCCCTTCCTCTTAGAATGCACCCTTGCTCATGCATGTGTGCCTAAGTCCATGGAAGCATCCTCTCACACAAGCTTGCACCCTCCTAGCTCAAGAAGCCAAGCTCCAATCCTTGTGTGCCCTTCCTCTCCTCAAGAATGAACCCAAGTGCCTCCAAACCCTCACTCTCTCTTTCTCATCACTTCTCTTCTCACCCAAATCTCTCAAGTGAGCAAGTGATGAACAATATGAGTGAATGAGCCTCCCTTTGCCCTATGTGTCCCTCTTGAACCATCCATAAGGAAACCAAGTGATCAATGGCCTAGATCACTCCTAGCCAACTCTAATCAATGGGTAAGATCTCCTCAAAAGAATCTCACTTAGAAACCCACTTTGGGTTAAGTTTTCAAAGTTCACTTTATGTCTCTCAATTCACCCACAAAGTGAATTAATTTTCACTTTTGCCTTAAGTGACAAATTCCACCTTTTTGACTTAGGATAAAGTCAATGTAGAATTAGACATAAAATACAAGGTACAAAGATACAAATATTTCCCTCTTGTGGTTAGTACAAGGGGACCACTTTCCAAGGTACCCAAAACTCAACACTTACCACCAGAAAGAACAGAAAGGAAATCCAAAGTATGACTGAAAATATGAAACAATTTATTCAGTGTCTTAATTAAATCATGAAGTTTATTCTGATTGACAAAAAATATTTGTGAAATAGAGGAAACAACATAGACCAAATATATGTTTGAGATGAGAAATTCATTTAAGGGAAATGACATTTTATTGAACAAAATATCTTCTGTGTGCTTTGAGTTCAATGCAAGATATAAATAAATATCATAATTCATCATACCACCAGAAAGAACAGAAAGGAAATCCAAAGTAGATTGAAAATATGAAATAAGTTATTCAGTGTTTTAATTAAATAATACAATTTGTTTTGGCTCAGAATTTTTTTTTGTGATTAAGACAACACAAAATAGAACAAATACATGTTCTGAGAGGGGAAATTCATTTGAAGGGAAATGCTATTTTATGGAACAAAATATCTTCTTGTGTACTTTGAGTTTAATGCAACATATAAATAAATATCATGAATATTTGGAAGTCAGTGATGTTGTTTTGAAGTCAAGAATATTTGGTGGCTGAGTATATTCTTCAGGGTGTCAATCTTAATAATCAGAAATTATGTTTCATCTTGAAGAATATACAGTTTGATGTAAATTGACGTGAAACAATGTTTGACCTTGATAAAGGGTGCTGCATATTTGGTGGCTAGGTATATTCTTCAGGGTGAATATTAAAAATCATAAACTATGTTCCATCGTCAAGAATACACAATTTGATACAAATTGACTTGAAGCAATGTTTGAGCTTGATAAAGGGTACTGCATAAATGCATGATTCCCATGATCAATTGTGGCCACTGTCTTGTCCTATATTGTTCTTTTCAGCCATTCTTTGTGTTTCTGCGGACTTTGATGGTTCCCATTTCATTATTTCTACGTGCCAGTTTGAAATATCGGAGAATTTAGAGTAGTCATTTCAAATATATTTTCTACATGCAATTTCGAAAAAAAATTCAAACTTCCTCAATCTATAGAACTTTGACTGCAAACAATCAAGATCTCACATCTCATTCTTGAATTATAGTACATAAAAAAAGAATTTAGAGTAGTCATTTCAAGTCTCTTTTCTACATGTACTTTTGAAAAAAAAATTCAAACTTCCTCAATCCTTAGAGCTTGAATGTGACAATCGAGATCTTACATCTCATTCTTGAATTATAGTAGGTAAAAATAGGAGTAGAGAAATATAGACATGCTCGATACTTCATTATATTATCCACTCATAATCATACAAATTCTTACTCTATCAAATGAAGGGATTTCGGGTTGGACCTTTTCTTTAAAGGGAGTAATCTAACCATTTCTATGAATTATTAGTTTCCATTGAAGCCACCAAAGCACTAACATGCCCAAGCATCCCGTCGAAACATGGATTTTCCAAAATGCCTAATAAACAAGCACGATAAAATTGATGTTTTTGGACTTTTCATTAGACACTTTAATACTTTGAAAACCTCAAACTTGGCTTGCAATGTGTGATGTGCAAAAGTATAATAAAATTATGAATAGAGAACTTTTAAACCATGAGATCGTGAGACTAAGCTCAAAATTATTCTTAAGAATTGATAAATTAGATATTTGAATAATAATAATAATAATAATAATCTAATTTTAAGGTCATGACTAAGCTAGACATCAAATTGGTATATGAGACTCCCTTGTTTGTGGGACAAGGGACCCCGCTTCGTGGAACGATTTGACTATTAAAGTCTATATAGGTATACATACCCTATCCCCCTCTGAATATGAAAACTTAAGATGAAATCCATACGAATGAGCCATCTAGTCCTCAAGTAGAGCTCAATGAGCACTATTCAACACCCATGCAAGAGAACCTATTTTCAAAATCCACTTTGGTTTTTGCCATATGCACTTCCATACATATTCCTTGTTATTTTTAGTATTGACAAACATGCTTGGGAATTTAGAACCATCATCATCCTCTCCCAAAATCATGCAACATATTTTGTCCACTGTTTAAATTGGTTTCTCTTCCTCTCTTTGAAAACATCCTAAACTATATTTTATCTTTAGAGGGCATTTGAATTCAACCCTAAATCTAACCTGCTAACCTCTCTATTATCCTCCCTCCTCCAATCAAACTCGTAGATGGAATGCCATCTGGTTATAGATCATGTACACCAGAATGGTTGTTACATGTACACCAAAAGGCTTGTGGTTCATTCTCCTATGAGAAGAAGGGGTAAAATGTTGAGGTTGATGCAATTGCAAGAAAAAATGAATAAAAAATAAAGCTTGATATAAAATAAAGAAGAAATAATGGGATGATGAATGACCAAGTCAAAATCCAAAGGTCAACTTTAGCTCTATTCCCTCCCTAGTCCTAATGCATTGAATGCATATCAATTAAAGGACTTAATCCCAGTAAGAAAAATAATGAATACTTGAAACTTGAAAAGGGGACTTGCAAAAGCAATAAAAGAATATCAAAAGGCAAGAAAGGGGTTTGGAATACACACAATGCAGAGAAAAGGGTATCTCAAGTAGCAAGTGCTCCCTCTACAAAGGTGCTCATGGAGAGAGACAAAGCATAGTACCTTTCATGTCAATGACTCCATTACCATGAAGTAAGCCCATACCACTTCATTCACTATACTTACACTTTGATGGTTTTTTTGGATACTATGTCTCACTTTGATGGGTTTTCTGGATACTATGTCTGTACTTAGGTACTAGCACACCTAATAGGGCCTTTTAATGGTCTTCCCACACCTAAACTTGGCAAACTGCATAAAGTCCCAAGCTAAGGTGAAGTTTGAAGAAGATACCTAATGTGAATTACTTAAGTGGTTTTTGTATCAAGTGGTGGCTTACTTTGTATGACTCTAATGGATATGGTATCTTGTAGTTGTTGGTTTTACCTGATTCTGTGGGCCTTGTTTGGTCATGATGCACCTTGCCATGACATTTTGGAGGATGTTTTCATGATGACACATAGGACGTTGTGCACCATACAGAGGATGTTGCACATTTGATGTAGAGCATTGGGCCATACGATGATTGGACATGCCCTAGGGCACCTTCCCACACCTCCTAGACTTTGGATGATGGACATATGAGCCTAGATGTTGAACATATAGCATGATGCACCATTGAGAGGGCAGAAATCCCTATAGTCTGAAAAGTACACCTGTGAGAAATTTTAGGGTTTGATTGGACGATGTTTCACTTGGAGATGATGTCACACCTCCTGGGAGAGATCATGGAGCCTTTTTCACCTATGATGTCATGCCTTAGCTCTTGGATGTTGCACATATAAGGATGATTTCATAGTTTTGATGCTTGATGGGTCGACCTAGCATGTGGACATCTTATTTGATGATGAGATGGTACTTGATGGTGATGAGACATGCCTTTGGGGTGAGAGATGTGACCATTGAC
>ML874862.1:2540-13937 GCA_009831015.1 Picea engelmannii | reverse complement strand
GTGTCAACCTTGTAGGTTGAGGTGTTTTAGAAGAAGGAGCATTGTTCTCTCTATAGATGTTAGGATTGTTCCTTCTAGTAGCCATAGCCATATTTTTACTTTCAACATTTCTTGCCACCTTAAATGCATTCTCCAATGATTTGCGTTCCCAAAGGCGAACCTCATGTTGAATGTGATCCTTTAAAGTTCCTATGAATACATCAATCAAGTGCTCATCTGGAATAATGGTTACCTTTATATTCAATCTTTGGAAGTTCTCAATGTGCTCGATAACTGAACCCTTTTGCTTGAGATTTCTCAATTGGCTAAAGAAGGTATTGTTCCTTGTATCCTCATAGTGTGTTATAATTTCTTCCATGAAAATTGTCCAAGTAACAAGTGATTTGCGAAAACAAATCCATCTATACCATACAAATTGATTAGGTTCTAAGTATAACGAAGCAATTTGTACCTTTTGTGTATGCGGCACATTATGGAGATCAAACAATTGCTCCATCTGAAGTATCCATGTGATTAGGTCGTTGCCATCAAACTTCCTCATATCAATCTTAGGAATGTGGTTGGTATTCAAACCAAAGTTGGAGTTTCTCCATTCTTGATTCACCTTCCTTATGTCCTCATCATGAATTTCATGCGATGCATTTTCACTTTCAGGTGTCTTCTCTGTTACGAAATTTTTCAATACTTCCATGATCTCCCCTTTTAAACCATCCATCTTAGTATCCAACATATCTTCCATTGAATCCATCTTCAGTAGTTCATTTATGTCCCTACACATTTCTTCACCTTCATCAAGAGTCCAAGTAGGATTTTCTGGAGGCTTATTTGGTGTAGAAGTTCCCTTTTTTGGTGGCATGTTGGCCAAGTATCACTTTTGAACCTTGATTTTGAGGTGGTTCTGCTAAACAATATTTCTTCTATTGTATCTCCCAAGTTTCGGCCCTTATGTGTATGAAACTTTCTTTTATGTATTTATCTAATATTTTTTCTCTGCAATGCCATCAGTTTGATCAAAATTGGATGTACCAAGTGGAATTTACGGTAACTTCCCCACAACTTGCCGATTTTTGGCCTTTCCAAGAGATCTCACTTGTATAGTGTGCCCCGCACACAATAATTGATATAAAATTTTGAAACTTGCACTAGAAATACTACATACTATCCATGATCCAATGAAACTAGTCCCACTAAATTTGGATACTCTAGGAAGAAGTTATGATTGTTTTACCTAGAACACCTTCTTGAGACTAGTCAATAGGACTAGTCAGATACCCTATCTTACATAGGGTATATCTACAAATTTAAGATGACCCATAAGCTAAAATTTGTAAAACATATACCTTACTAATTTATGTAAATATCCTTTGGATTTCAGGGTCTGAAACATTACAGAAAAGTTTTTATAGCGAAAATTTTGCAATGACTCAGTTCAGGATGATTCCAAAACCCTATCTTGTATAGGATGTATCTCCGAAAGTATAAGGCCTCGAGAGATGAATTTTGAACCCAACATACCTTGATCCGTCTGATAAATATCCTTCAAGCCATGCCTTCTGAAACATTGTATAAAAAAAGTTATAGTGAAAATTCCAAGGTGTCTCAGATGTAGTAGTGAAACCCCAAGACCTTGAGCTCTGATACCATATGTTAAGAACCAAATATCAATATAGCATAGAAAAACCTCAAAAAAAGTAATCAATGCCTTGAAAAAGAGATAATTTCAGATAATAATCCTCTTCGAGGGGGTAACCTCCTTTTACCCCACTTAAATGTTCAAGTACAAGATGATTCAAAATGAAAATGTCTCCTTGGTATATATAGGAGACTAGGAGGTATAATTACAACTAATGGCCTAAAGCCGACATAAATAAAATAACATTACTAATATAATATGCCCCAATTAAGGGGTAATGAGCCAATGGTAAGGCTTAGCAGTAGTGTCACCATCATCAACAAAGATAGAGTACACCCCTAAGTCTTCCTCAACATAGTTTACATTCGGTTGAGGAATGCTCTCTATGTATGGTGAAATTCTTCCTTCTCTTGGGACTATAGTATTCTTTCCATTCCGAGGAATGGATAAGTGAGTTACATCAAGAGAAAGATATCCACCTGTTAGGGATTTCCAGTCTCTTTCTAATATAATAGAATAGTTGCTTATTGGCATGTCAATTACTTGGATGTTGAGGGTTGTCCTTATTTCGGGATGTGCACACAGAACTAAAGTTACATATTTGATTTCACCTATAGTTGATTGTTATAGTTGACTGTTGCAAACTATTATAGACTATCTCTCCCAGGATGATTTTTTACATTACGCTTTGACCCGAACTGCCATCGATTAGGAAACAATGGGATATCTTATCCATAATTTTTACAAAAAAAAAAAAAAAGGAGGGTTCTTTACAAGGTGTATAAAATTATTTACAACTATCTTATTTACAATAGGATCCTCTTATTTTTCCTCTTCAAAAAGATTGGCTATGGTAGAGGATTTTCCCTCCATAAAATTTTTGAGATGATTTTGTTATTCATGCACGCAAACTATTTCCAAAAGAGTAGCATTGACCTTGATATTATCCAATTGGTTTAGGATGTTCTACTTGGAAGAGGGAAGAGGGGAAGGAACTCCTTGACTTTTAGGAATTTTGATAGTTTGTACATTAGTACCTTGTGAAGATGAGGTTGGACTGGAAGAATTGCGAGGAGGATCGTATTTCCATTTAGGAACATAAGATTTGTTCCTAGTATTTATTATAATAACATATTCCAGTTCTGCCCAATCTAGAACAACGATAGTGGTTTCGGGATTCTTTCCAAATATTTTATCCATGGCACTCTTCTTAACTTCACAAGTAATTTCTTCATGATTTTCTTCGCAGAAGTTACACCAATTGTGAGACATAATGGCCTTGGGATGAAAACTATTTTCATTTGTACTCCTAAAAGGCATTGTGGAAGAAGAAGATGCCCCAGGAGTAAGTGAGGGAACATTCCCCTTTTGTTCATAGGCCATCATCTGATTGTTCAAAACTTGCACAAGTTGTAGGAGGGAAAACATATATGTTTGTTTGATTGAGTCTCCTTTAGGGAGACATGTTCTTTCAAGTTTCTCTTCATACTCCAGGAAAGTGTGGAGAGCAGAGACAATATTGTAAATATCCATTTCTTCGATCCTATGATGATAAGGAGAGGAAAGTGCATTATAGTAATGCATGAAAGAAGCTTGATTTTGGGGGTGGATTAGTTCGAGGATTTGATTGTAAAATTTGGTGAAGCAGAGGTTAAAGGACTTAATAGTCTCACCATATTTGTAAGAAATGTTGTTATATTCCCTTAATTGTTCGGTTGGGATCTTGGATTGTCTAGAAGTGGACTTGAACCAATAGACCAACTCTTTCCAAGTGGAAAGGAGTTTTGAAGGAAGATCAAAAAATTCAGTTTTCTCTTTTCCTTCAAGGGAGTTGACAAATAAGCACATGCATGTATCATTATCGTTAGCCCCAATATTATGAAAAGCATTATAAAATGCCACTAGGTGTTTGTTTGTGGAAACAATATTATTCCTTGAGAACTTAGGAAGATTCTCTCTAAACTTGGGTAACAGATGAGTAACGGGTGCTAGATTCAAGGGAGAAGATGTGTGCCATGGGGTGGTCATAGCATCTTCCTCAAACTATAAAAGCCTGTATTTCTTTATAACTTTAGCAGGTTTGGTAACAGATTGGATTGGAAATTGATGACTATATAGACTAACAATTACCGATGAGGTCGAAGGTTGGGATGATGAAGCACCTCCAGTACCACTAGAACCACCTGCAGATGCCATTTTGAAAGTGATGGGAAAGGGTGAAAAGGTGAGCTAGAAGAATTAGACAAATTCCTCCTTACAATGCTTTCTTGGGTCGACAAAATGGCTTTCCTCCTTCCTATTTCAATGATAGGGGTATCTTCAGGGGACAATCCTCTTCTTCTTCTAGAAATGCGAGGAATTGAGGACATGAAAAAGAAGACCAAAGACTTAGAAAAGGGAGGTTACCAATTATTTCTAGGCTTCCTTTTCAGGCTTCCCAACATTCACAGATACTTATATGTTGTTCAACTACTTTCCAAGAGATTTCAAGCTCAACCCGATTACTAGCAGTTTCTAGGATAATATTGAATAAGGTCAAGGCAATGCTAGTATGGTCTTTAAGACCGTGTTCAATATTAGGTTTCTTTGTAGAAGGTATTTTCATGAGAAAAATCAATCAAAGAGTATTAAAAAAAAAACCATAAATATTTAAAGATAATCGTGAATACAATCAACCAGAGAGATATGGAAAATCTCCCCAGTTTGGTCGCCAAATAAATGTTGAGAAAAAAGGTACTGAATACCTTACTCAATCATTTTCAGATCTTTCCTAGCTAGGACAAGATAGTTGGGAATGTCACCCTGGTTTTATAGCCTCAAAAATTTCACTCAACCCACAAGTATTAATTACAAAGGATCAAGGTTGAATTTATGATTTATATTTGTAACAATGTAAAAAAAAAATTAAACAAAGCTAGGAGAATGTCTACAAATTTTACATTGAAGTAAATATGGAGACAAAAGAAAAAGGAATAACCAAGTCATGAAAATACATGTATGAGATAGAACAATAATATTATTTTATTTCATTCTAAGATACAAAACTGTATTTATCTTTTACAAACCCCTGCAAGGGTATGGACCTGATCTGGAATAGATCCAGGAACCAAAATGGGTCCAGGAAGGCCTAAAACTCAAAGTGCTCAGAATGGCTTCAAAATAGACGTGTGTGTAAACCTCATCGATATTAACCCAACTCAACTTGAAAGGGATAAAATGGACATTGTATGCCAAATATATCATGATCTGTTCATTTTTCAAAACATGCAAAAAAAATGATGATTGTACAGTCCATACAGTGCTAACGTGGCAGCTGACTGTACAGGTTGTATGGTCCTACAGTGACATGGCAGGTATAGTGGCATGCTGACAGGGTAGACATGTTGGCAGTTGCATGGACTAGTCATATTTGGATTTTAATGGATTTTAAGCCTGTTTGAGGGGATTTCGGCCATTTTTGGAGGATCTGGAGCTCTTTTTGAGGCCATATCTTGGGGAGAAGTTGGGAGGTTCTTACCCACTTCAATCCTATATAAACCAGAGTTTCTTGGTAGCCTAGAGGAGGTTCAGAATAGGAAAATTCTAAAGAATTGAAAATCCAAAGCCATTTTTACTCAGGGAAGCTATTGAGGAGAGCAACTTTGCGAGCCATTTCTGGGAGGTTCGTTCATCCGTTTTCAGTGTCGTCAGTTTTGATGGGTTCTTGATATCTAGAAGAACACAGCCAGATCATTTTGTAATCCATTTGGCACTTCTATGATGTACTGTTGAATCTTTTAACGTAAATAAGAAAGCCTCACCCACTAAGACAAAGGCTTGGAGACGTAGGCAAGATTGTTGAACTCTGTTATCAAATTTGTTGTTTATGGTTTGTTGTTTATTATGATTATTTTCATATCTATATATGTTATTATGGATTCCATGTTTCATCATTAATTCTTCCTCTTTCAGCAGTTTCCTAAATGGTTAATGAACTCATCTTTTAAAACTCAACCATAGTCTTTAAAAGATCTTTTCAGATCAAGTGGTATTAGAGTAGGTTGAGGATTGGTTTTTGAGTTTGCATGATTACCAGGGAAAATTTGAATCGTGGTGGAGGCGAGCTTGTTTAAGAGAATACTCAGATTGGATCGAGAAATAGAACTTCTCAAAGTGATAAGATGGCATCGGAAGAGGGACTTTCTCATGACGAGATAGAGTTTTGAAAGACCTTCTTCGCCATGTCGGAGATGATGAAGGTTTTATATGATGATTACTTGGATTAGAAGAGGCCGATTCTAGGTGAATATTCAAAGGCCAAAACTGAAGAAGGAGAGGATCCTCCTAAACCTCCTCCTTCACCTCCTTCTTCTCCATCAATTTCTTCTTCTTCTTCAAGTACAAGTTCCAAATCTATCGCAAGAAAACATTACCATAAACATAAACATGATATGCCTTTACTTAAGTTTGATGTGAAGTTTGAATTACCCATGTATGATGGTGAAGTCAATGCAAAGACAATTGATAACTGGGTCAGACATATGGAAGTTTGTTGTAGTGTGCAACAAATCAAGGATGAGGCAACTCAAATCAAATTGGCATCACTTCGATTTGCAGGCACATCACTCATCTCATGGCAAAGCAAGTTGAAAAATGGCACGCAACAAGTGGGTAATGTATTTTAATCATGGAAAGATTTTGTTTTTGCACTTAGAAAGAAATTTTATCCTTTGGGTTATAAAGAGAAGGCTTTAATTGAATGGCAAGGTCTCAAACTAAGAAAGGGACAAACAGTGCAAGAATACACAGATGAATTTCATAAGATGGCATTAATGTTGGATATTCCATTACATACCCAAGAAACTCTTATGAAGTATATAGGAGGTCTACTTGCACACATTCGTAACATTGTATTTATGTTTTTACCTACTAATATTGATGAGGTTTATGTTCAAGAAACATACATTGAGGCAGTGAAAATAGAAGTTGGTGTATCAAGGGAATCATCTTTGATAAAAGAGGACAAAAGGAAGTGGAATGGCAAGAAGGAAAATTCAGTGGCATGAATGGAAGAGAAGCCCTCTTGAAAGCATTGCAAGAAAGAAGGGAATGATGAGGACCATTATTGGAAATTGCATCCCGAGAAGAGACCGAAGTGGTTCAAAGAAAGGAAAGGGAGGAAAACAATTGCAGTAGTAACACGACCAACAGACATGGGATCGGATTCGGGTGATGAATCTAAAACTTTAGCGGTTCGTTTGATGGGTAAAATGGGTGATGGATTTGATTCTAGAAGTAAATTGTTACATTTAAGGGTCATAATGAGGCATACTAAGGTTGACACATTGATATATAGTGGATCTCAATCTAACTTGATTTCAGAGGAAGTGTTAAACAATTGGGATTAAACACTCAGATGCATCATAAACCTTACTCACTTAAATGGATAAGCAACAATCATAAATTGCACATAACAAAGAAATGCACATTAAAATTTTCAATTTAATCTATGTTTGTGGATGAGGTAACATGTGATGTGGTGCCACTAAATGAATGTGGAATGGTCTTAGGCAATCCTTATTTGTATGATCACAAAGAAATCTTCTATAGGGAACCGAATCAATATCACTTGATCAAAGCAGGCAAAGAATATGTTGTACATGCTCATCAGTTAAAAGAAAATCAATATCTTCAAACTATGGAACAATTAAAGAAGGTATCTCATTCAAGAAACACACCTATAATTGTCCCAAATCAAGCAATTGATCTTAAGCAAGAACATGAAATGATTGTAGAATGGAAGTTCAATCATACTTTGCTGCAAGATAAGCTAATGTAGTGCAAGTATTAAAAACATATTAGCTCATTTGCATTCATATTTATGATGTTATCATTAGTAATGTCGTCAACATGGATGATAGTGGATTCAGTATGATAGTGGCTTCGGTAATATGTGACATAGTACAAGTGGCTAACAATATGTTTTCAGTTGTCATGGTTGTTTTGAAATTGATCATGATGAGACAGAAGCACAGGAAATTTTTTAAAGATAGTGAATAAGTGGGATGGTCTATCCCGCACTTGATGACTGGTTAGTATCCTTTTGGAGGACCAGAAGGTCTTTAGTGGGGAGGCATGATCCAGAATGGATCTAGGAACCAAAATGGGTCCAGGCAGGCCTAACACTCAAAGTGCTCATAATGGATTGAAAATGGACATGTGTGTAATCCTCGTCCATAAAAACCCAACACAACTTGAATGGGATCAAACGGATACCGTATGCAAAAGATATCGTGGTCTGTTCGTTTTTTCAAACAGGCAAAAACAATGATGACTGTACAGTCCAAATAGTGTTGATGTGGTAGCTAACTGTATAGGTCGTACG
Source organism: Picea engelmannii (assembly GCA_009831015.1). Taxonomy (NCBI): domain Eukaryota; kingdom Viridiplantae; phylum Streptophyta; class Pinopsida; order Pinales; family Pinaceae; genus Picea; species Picea engelmannii. Next base: position 5,940 of record ML874862.1, on the reverse strand, counting down.
GACGTACAATGACATGGAAGGTACAGTGGCATGCTGACAGGGCAAACACATTAGGAGTTGCGTGGACCAGTCATATTTGGTGTTAGGGACCTAACCCTCATGTAGGTAGAACAATATATTCGGATGTAATAAAGGTCAATATTAATAAGGCCTTGCAATAAAGTAGAATAAGTCGAACGTAAGAAGACCTGATAGAAGCTTTTGCTTCTAGAAGGATATTTATCTATATGGTTCTTTTGATAGACATATTTAGTACAAATAGGAATCGAGGGTATGATAACCCTAGCTTGGATATTATTGTAATAGATCTTTGCTCGACTAGAGGTTGCCCCCTCTAAGAAGCTCGTGAACATTGCTCTCAGAATCAAAGTGCTCTTTCTGGTGTTATTTTGATATCATTTCAGTGTTATTCTGGTGTTGTTTTCGTTATATCGTTGTTTATCTTCCATTTCTATCATTTTATTTTTTTTATGCATACTTTTAATATCTGGAATATTACAAGTGGTATCAAAGAACTTTCCTCGGCAGAAATTGTGGGTTAATTTTTTTTCAGGGTAGAGACATATTCTGGCATCTTTAAGCCATATAGATCTATTGTTATGCACATAAACCTACGGTTGAGGGATTCATACATGCAAGATATACAAATGGTACTTAAGTGCACATATGTTGGCCACCCTTGTAACCCCTTGTTGGTACCCCTTCGAGTGGTAGCACATCAGACAACACATGTGTACGGATCGGACTAGATTTCTTGAAGCCCTCTTTAGATAAACTGATCGGCCGCGTGACTGCTACAGTGCCACCGAGAAAAGCACTCGGGAAGATACTCTCTAGTACCTGGGTAGTCGGGTAGTAAGGCTAAGGGAACGGTCTAGCCTCCTTAGTTGGTGCCCTGAGATATTGGTTCAAGTACTACTGTTGGACCCCACACGTATATCAGAGAGCTATAGCAATGGGAAAACCCTTGTCTATAGAACCCTTGAATACCTAACCCTTGGGGATGGAAACAAAAAAAATAAAACAGACAAGATATATTGTCGCTCAACTATGTTTGGGTTGCCAAATCACTTCAAATTTATTCTTGGTTAAGCATTTGGGCATTTCATCACTACAGTATTCTTCAGACCGGAGTATGAATCTACAGGTGTAAAAAATAAAATAAAAACTAGAAATTTTTGCACCATTATTTGAGATCTATCCCATTGGATTTATATCTTCCGCAAAAATTTTGACCCCACCCGCCCCATTCGGGTCCCTCGTCATCATGGCTCATACCCATAGCCAAGATTTGGAAGCTCACTTCAATACCTTGCAATCTAATTTGAAAGAGACCCAACAAGAAGTGAAACAACTCAATGCCAATGTTGCCACCCTCAATACAAACATACAGTCCTCCATCGCCGCCTCAATCAAGGAACTCAAACAAGACATGACTACCCAACTTAAATCTATCGTTTCAATTATCTACACCAAGCTACATATCCCTGTAGATAACCCTTTATCTTACCCACCTCCACATACTGAAGCTAAAACTTCCTCTCATTCCCATAATTTTCAGTACCATCACTTTCAGCGTGACCTACGCCTTCCGCGGGTGGATGTGACCAAATTTGATGGCTCGAATCCCACTGGTTGGGTAACCCAAATGGAACATTATTTCTCTTTATATAGCATTACAGATGACTTGGCCAAACTCTGGTATGGTGTTCTCCATCTAGATCAAGAACGTTGGCAATTGTGGCAATGGATAAAAACTTCCTGTCAAGGGTATATTGCTTGGACACACTTTGTGGCAGAGATTTATGAACGCTTTGAAACTGACACCAACCATTTAGGTCGTTTGACAAAGTTGAAACAATCTGGAACAGTGGAAGACTTTATATTTTTTTTGAGCACCTGGATTTTCGGACAGAGGGCATGTCTGATGCCTTTTTCCGAGAATGTTTTATCAATGGCCTCAAGGATGATATTCATGCCCATTTCCTCATGGATCAGCCTCAGAGTTGGGTGGAGGCTACTAAAAGAGATAAAGAAGCACAACAGGTTGTATCTTCTCAAAACCAGAAACCCTCCTTTATTCCTCGCACTAAACCAATAAATCCCACTACCCCCTCTGCTCCACTAAAGATCCAAAAATTGACCAGGGATGAAATGTTTGAACGCCAACTCAAAGGATTTTGTTCTAATTGTGATGACAAATATTTTTCAGGCCACAAGTGTAGGGAACAAAATTTTTTTATGGCCATCTCGAAGGATATTTTGGAAGAGGATGTTGAAACTCCCCTTTTGTCTGAGTTGTAAATCCTAACCTTGTACAATATCTACTACAAACAGATATTTAGAAAAGAACAAAAAGATACAATGGAAAATACAAACATTACACAGAGATTTTTCCCCTGGAAACCCAAACTGGGAAAACCAACATATTATATATTCATTCATTGTGTTACAATGCTTAAAATACAAAATACATATAGGAGCCAGCGGCATCCAAAACCCTAACCCAATGACCTGGATTAGTCCAAAACCCTAATTCCTTAACCGGAAATAGAAAACCATCGGCAAAAACCATGTGTCGAAAAAACCACCTAAATACATGACACGTTTCCTAAGGTAGAATAAATACGTGACACTACTACTCGTGCAAAGAATATAACACATACTCAACATTCTCCCACTTGTTGTTTTCTTTGCATACAGGGGGTTACAGGGTTACATAGTCAAAAAACCAGGGTAGCAATGCCCATGGATCCTCTACACCAAGAGAACTTCTCAGTGCTCATAGATTTTGTTAATGAGATTGAAACATTATTCAAAGTGTCCACCTTCATCAGTGATACTTTCTTTTCTTCAATCATGTCTCTCACAAAGTGATATTGAATATCAATGTGCTTTGTCTTTGAATGATAAGCAGGGTTCTTCACCAGAAAAATTCCACTCTAACTGTCACACTCTATCCTTACAGCTTGTTGTACCAACCCAATACCTGAACAAAATCTTTGTAACCATATTTCTTCCCTACTTGCATGAGTTGCTTCCATGTATTCAGATTTTGTAGTTGAAAGTGCCACTACAACCTATCTTTTACTCATCCAACTTATTGCTCCTCCAAACAGGTTATACACATACCCACTTGTAGATCTCCTACAATCCAAATCTCCAGCCCAGTCTGCATCCACAAAGCCATGTATATCGACCACTCTGTCCAATCCCAGTCTTCCTTCGTAGCAAAATCCATAGCTAGCAATGCCACGCAAATACCTGAAAACCCTTTTTACTGTTGTCCAATGCTCCTTCCCTGGTTTTGACATATACCTGCTCAAAACTCCCACTGCATGTGCAATGTCCAGTCTAGTACAGACCATTTCATACATCAAACTGCCAACTGCACTCGCAT
>ML874861.1:5682-18851 GCA_009831015.1 Picea engelmannii | reverse complement strand
CTCAAGTTTTGGAAATGTTGTTTTTTTATTATTTGATTTTGTTGGTCAGTTGGAGGGTTGGTTTACCAAGACAAGAACATGGTTGGATTGGAAAAATGATGTGGATGAGGGTCCTCCTTGGCTAGTGGCACACAAATGAAAAACAAGTGAGATAATAGAGGGAGAACAAAGGGAAACAACAAACAACTCAATGAATAATATATTGTAAGAAGTTTAAGTCTTAAAATAGTATTTCAAGGCATTAAACAAGTATCCAAACACAATCACTCCCACAGGTTTCAATAAAAAAAATATTCACCAAAGCATTAGTTGTTTTACAGGTTGCATATCAGTAAAGATGAGTTATACAATAGTTGAAAGGAAAATGAAATGTACTTTGCACACATCAATAACTGCATTCAAGATAAGAGAAAAAAACATATAGATTTGGACAAAAACACATTGTCATCAAGATTATATTCACCGGGTCGATATCTTTAATCCATTCGTAGAACAGGTTCAACCACTTTGATGTATTTATTTACTTCCCAAAAAACCAAACCCTCAAAACACACAAAAATTGCATATTTATCAAAGTTGTAGAGGCTCTCGTCCATATGGAACTGAGGCTTAAATCTACACTATCACTTGGAGAAAAGCTTATTCACTTAACTAAATATTGTTGGAGTATAGTAATGTATGCGTCAAACTTGACTTAATAAAAATAAGTGATTCATATCAAACACAAATGACCACTTATTATGCCTTAATCTAAAAGAGTCTTGCACTCAAATAACTAAAATTGCTACTAGTGATAAGATTAAACTGATGCATATGTTGAAATAAAATGAGCTTTGACAAAAACTGACTAGAAACGACAAAACTGAGTTCTATATTGAGCACTGGTATACATGTGCGTTGTTGGAGGCCAACTGGGAGATAACTGGATGTGTTAGCAACTTTTTTAGTACTCCTTCAAATTATCTCCTTTAGAAAGAAGCAAATCTTCTGGTGTTTCTTTTGGAGTATTTGATACTTCTTCTGCAGTCTGGAGTACAGTTTCTCCAGTTCCTGGTTGTGGTGTTGTAAGGTCTGGACTTGAAGCTTTGGTTCATGCACTTGTTGGTTGTCATCGATCCTCTCTGTTTTGGCCTCAACTTGCATCTTATTTTTGTCTTTCTCTGTGATAGACTTGTTGTGGTCAACCAATGTTTTTCTCCTTGTTCTCATATTGTATTTGTGTACAACCTATGGTTCCTTCCCTTTTGTTTCTTTAATGGACACTTATACTCCCACAGTGTCAACTTTATTCTCTGGTTTAATTTCTTGTAAACTATGGTAAGGATCCCCTCCATGTGGTGAGGTGCCAATAGAATCTTACTTAGGATCAAGCCCATAATCGTGTATTCCCTATTGAATGGAGTCTGTAGGATACTCCTTTTTCACTGTCACAAATGGTGTTTCTGTAGCCTCATCCTCATTAGACTTTGATTTATCCTTTTTCACTATCATACCCTTGAAAACATTGACTTCCATTTCTTCCATGATGGAAAATACATGATTGTCATCATCCTCAATTACAATGGTTGGGGATATTTTAATGATTGATTGAACAAAGACTTGAAGTTCAACCTCAATTGATTTGTAATCCTAGTTTTTCTATTTGGATTTCTTGGTGCTTCAATGTTTTTCTCTCCCTTCCACTTCATGTCTTGTCTGGCTGTAGGGGATGTTTTAGGAAAGGCCTCTGTAGGAACAACCTTCCCTTTAATTACTTCCTTGCTTTGCGAACCAGGTCCAATTTTCCCCCTCATTCAAGTCACACGTTTATCAAGTTGTTTCTCAATGGAGGTTTTCTGCTCCTCCTCTGAGTGGCTGGATGACAAAGACATCTGTGGTGTTTCTAGTGAAGGTGGGTGCATGCTAACAAATTTTCCACTTTTGTTTTCCTTCCCCTTTTTCGTAGAATATGTCAATTGCATGTTAGGGGACTCATCCTTCATGGAGGTCTCTGTCTTGTTTGCTTTTGAGGGTGTGCTCCTTGTTTTAGGGCCTTTTCTTTTATTTGATGCGGGTTGGACATGCTTCATCAAGCTCCCATGCTCTAGAGAAACCATGACCTATGTCTTATATTCACCTGCATCACCCTCATTCTGTGAATCAGGCACATGTTCCTTCTCTTTCAATCCCACAGAGTTCAAGAAATATCCCCAAGGAATTTCAAGTTCCTCTAGAGCGAAAGTTACCAACAATTTAATAAATACATGATGGCACATGCTTTTGTGAGAAGATTCAGGGTGACCTTGAACCCTCCTACCCATTTTGGTTAGGATGTTAAGAAGGTAATATGGAAAATTAATCTCTCTATCTCCACTTAGATGCATAAGAAAATGAAGGTGACAACAATGCACAATGTTGAATCGACCCTCACTAGTGATATACCTTTGCAAAAATTTTAGGGATCCTTTCTAGTATTCCTTTATCTATGACACAAGGATTCCTTGGCTCCATTCGGGGTCTTGGTTCTCGAGAACTAGGAATTTGTTGTAGAGGTTGGGAGGCAGCTTGCCTTTATCAAACCATCTTTCCCCATAGACAGGGAGAGCGTAGGCTGCTCTGATGAAGTTTTTTCTAATATGAATCCAGGTATCCCCAAGCAAGGTCTAGAAACCATCAAACGTTTGGACGAAAAACATATCCAAGAATGTGTGGTGTCCTTCAAATGTGCACAAGAAATCATGCCACATGACCTTTACGAAAATGTATTTGATTTCAAGTATGGATTCAAACAACTCTAGGCCTTGTGGCTCGGTCCTTTTCAACTGCCATCATTCTCGAGGAGGAACCATGGTGGATGGAGTATCTTTGATGTCGATGATGCAGTGAATACAAATTTCTTCAAATTGAAACCGATACGTGTGTGGTATTAACCCTCCATTCAAGTTGTAGTGGCCATGATGAGCCCATACAGTTATGACAATCATAATTGATGTTGTTTGATGATGGAACTACATGTAATCTGGTGTGGAGGCGCTTGTTTATGATTGCACATGTATGCAAGCGCCATTCAAACGGTTTAAATATTTAAAATAAAATAATAAATTAAATTTTAAAATGATTTCAAAATTAACGCACCAATCCTCGTTTGCAAGAGTATCCTGGTTCTTGCAATCAACTATGTTCTTCATATAGAACAATGTTATATCTTCTATGACCTCAACCTATGGAAAATTTGATGATGGGTACTTCAAACAAAATCATGACATGTAATTATCCCTCAAGAAAACAAAAAGATGGTGCAAAGAATAAGTCAAGAGAGGCAATGATAAAAATCTGAGTCATTTAGTAATGGGAATCCAACTTAACCAATCAAAAAATGAACGATTTTGATCGAGGTATAGGAAAATGAGAGAGGAGGGGTCAGGGGTGCAAAATTTTGTCTCAACACACGCAATAACTACAAGCGGTACTCAAGCGCATATTGTTGGCCACCCTTGTAACCCCTGTTGGTACCCCTTCGAGTGGTAGGGAATCATAGAACAATTGTATACAAATCGACCACCTGACTACTATAGTGGCATTGAAAACAACACTCAGGAATATTCTCTATAGTACCTGGGTAGTCAGGTAGTACAACTAAGGGCATGGTCTAGCCTCTTTAGTTGGTGCCCTGAGATATTGGGCCAAGTATTACTGTTGGACCCTGCATGTATATCAAAGAGCTATAGCACATGGAAAACCCTTGTCTGTAGAAACCATGAATACCTTAACCTAGAAAGGAATTCTCTCATGGGCGTTTATTCCCTCCTTAGCCTCTGTGATTATTGTGATTTATTCTCTGCAATTCATGCTTCCACACAATGATTTGGGGATGTCTCTCCAGCTCACCAAAATTTATCTTCTCTGCGACCAACAACTACGTTTTTATTGCTGTGTTTTTCCTTATTCTGTATTTTTCTTTTCTGTTGTGTTTTTATTACTTTGTGAACTACTGTGTTTCTTTTATTTACTGTGAGGGATCAAGGTTTCTTTTATTTACTGTGTGGGATCATCATTTCTTTTATGTACTGTGTGGGATCATCGTTCAACTTTTAATGGAATTTTTTCTAAGATTCACAATCGAAGAGTCTCATCTGTACATACCCAAATGGAATTAATATTGAAAAGATAGTAAAAACATTACTCTTATTTTTCAAGGCTTGTAAATTAACAACACAATTAAATATTAATGGAAGAGTTATAAAAAATAGTTAAAGGCATTCCTATCATATTTTAAATGAGATAAAAATATAGGGATGGATGGTTTTCCTATGGAATTGTATACAATATTTTAAGAGATGTTAGAGTAAGGCTTCCTAACATGTGACAATGGAGCTAAAGAGCTCAAGTAAAGCACTAGGATCATTTAATGTTGCTTTTTGGGTTTTAATTCCTAAGAAGAATAGCTCATATGATTAACACCCATCTCCCAGCTACTGTTCGATAGCTCATATGATTAACACCCATATCCTAGCCACTATCTGATAGATCATATGATTGACACCCAATGATGATACTAGCCATGACGACTAGCTAAAAACTACAAGGAAGATGCTCATAATTATGTGTTGTTCCATTATTTGTTTCTCCATGGAGAAGATCTGGACTCAAATTTCTGTTAAAAGGCCTCTATGACAAATTGTTTTGATATGTGTAGTAACTGGGCTTCCGGACGAAGTACAATGGCATTATGATTTGTTTTTTAAGGTTGATATTGACAGAGAATGGGTTTTGAATGCTCGCGCTCCTTGTTGTATATTCAATTTTCTATTTAAAATAGTAATGTACAAAATTTCTTGAAAAGGAAATGACAAGTCACCCAGAATATCCAATCGTTTACTACAAGAATAAAACAATGAGAACATTTTCCCTTCTATAAAATTGTTTCGGTTACTGCAAAAAGGATTTAGATATAAACGGATTCCATTGCGGGGAATTGAACCCAGGTCTCTCTTGTGAGAGTCGACCTGTCAGACTACATATTATGGCTTTATAATCCGCATTTAATATTAGTTATTTCCTTGTTTAGATTCACCTTCACTGACTATTGGTAAGATAGTTTTCTATCCTAGAATCTCGGTTGATTGCGCCCATAATGTTATACCCTGTAATAATTACCAGAGATTGTAATGCATTGCACTACGATTTAATTGACTACACCGAGACTTAATGAATCACACAGAGATTTCCACTGTTAGGGGTTAGTGTTGGCAGGTTGTAAATTAGGAATGTTTTATGTAATGGCTTGGGTGGTTGAAATTAAGGCATGGGACCCACTATTGTGGTTAAACCGTTTAGATCAGTTGTTTGTTTTACAATTAAGGTATTTTTATGAACATTGTGTTATCGCATATTACTTTTGTTAATGTGTTAGGAATATTTACTTTTATTAATGTGTCATCGTAGGGAAAGATCACTCATTTGCACTTAGTCATAATGGTTTAACAACTAATGGTTTATGGTTACTATGTAATATTTTAATGGCTTGCGTAAGATTAATGGTTGAGGGTTTAACAATTTTATTAGCTAAATTGATTAATAGTTTAACAGTTAATTGGTTACTATGTACCTTGTGCTTTAAGTTGAATTGTAAATGGTGGTTGGTCATAGTTGTTACACCACATATGATTGCCTTGTAGGAAAACAAGAAATCCTTCGGTTAGTTGCGCAATTTAAATTTGAATGATGTCACCTTGCGTCTTGTTGACCTCTGATTGGGTGCTTGGGTATAGTCGTCGTGTTTTTATTGACAGTTAATTTGGTCTCCTAGCACGTGGAATTTTTCTTGGGTTAAAGGTCTAGATATGATATGTTGCGCCATGGTTACTGTCATGCCTATCGCCATGTGACGACATGATTCCTGATGAGGGAATCATTGCGCGCCCTGATTGATAGATGCGAATGATAACCTGGACAGGGTCTTGTGCTTCCCGATGTGGTCATATTGTTCATTGTAATTGATGTTGTTATTGGTGTCTTGGAGGTCCTAATCTAGCAAGGTAGGACAAGCAAGTAGTCACTTTTATTTTTTGTCTGTTGATTATCTCATGTTTCATCCAATTGCATGATGTGCTAGTATTCTAGGTCGTTATTGTTTGTTTTCTAAATTGCATACATTGTGTTTATCATCAAGTTGTGTTGATTAATTGTTGTCGTTGTTACTTGCCTGCTTACAAAAAATAAAAAAATATTTACACATACTTTCCGTTGCATGTAATCGTAATGACTGAAAGATCGTTACAATGGAAATACGAGTTATGATGAACAAGCATGGAAAACAAATGCAAATAGACTTGTTATGGGAAAAATGATGGAAAACTTTGAAATGGACCAAGACCTCTTCTTACGTCCATTCCAAGACATGAAAAATTTATGCCATTATTTTGTAACCTTTCAAAAGTAAATTCCAAAAAGAAAGAAAGATCCTTCAAATAGGAACTCTATATATTGCATTTAATGTTAAAACTTTTCATTCAATGGTACCAATGGTAATGTGAGAGAGTGATTTGAAGAAAAAAGTGTAGCATTAATTACCAAGGAGGGACGGAAATATTACCTTGAATAAAGGTCATATGACATTTAAATATCACACTACCGATAATTCATAATGTATTTAGTGAATATTACTCTCGAATAAATACGGGTCCCACTAAAGTGGCATTCGTTGGTGTGTCCGAGATAGCTTTATTTTCATACATAGGGTTGGAATTTCGAAACCCACGATCACGTCAAATTTGACGGTTTTCCTGACCATTCTGCGGGTTTCTACCAAGAATCTTAACGGTTATTAAAAGAACTTAACCGTATTTGACGGGCAATTTGCCCGTCAAATTCCATCCCCAAGATTTTGGGATTCGCATTGTCGGCAGCCGGATGGAGCGAAACAGTTAACACGATAGATGTGGAGGATGACGTCCGTTCTAGGCCTGTTTATGCTCGTGCCCTCGCAAGAAAATGAGCTCACGGGCAGGGAAACCGATATTGGTTTTTTAATCAATTAATTTGTTGAGACTGATTGCCTCAATTTCTCCAAATATTTGACGACATTATTATCAGAAAATACTTTCATTATCAATCATTTCCATCACAACACAACAAAAGCTACATAGGTTTAATTTTGACGCCATGAATCGCATTGAAAGGTTGCACTGAAGGAGGGCCAATAGCGGAAAGACAGCTGTTGTAAATATAGAAACGCCACAGATCAGATCCAATGGCCGTGAGTGAACTAAAAAGATGCACTAAAACATATGATGGTTTGGAGAGGGAAATGCATTACAGCCCAAAAATAAAAGATTCGACGTCAACTTCAAATTCTACTTTGGATTGGGCACATCCCATCTGGGTAGACTTCAAAAAGCAATGATTCCTTGTTACCCTCGAATTATAGTTTGTAGCGACCTTGAGAGGTCTGCACAATCGTGTATTATATATATTGTGGGAACACCATGATATCTAGTATTCAATATTGTAGTGGGTGTATATATATATCGGGTGGTATATACATTGTAGGATCATTTATATATATATTTATTTATTTATTTATTGAGGTATATTATATTAATCTGATCTAGAAAGTAGAAAGTAGGAGAGGATATATTCCAAACCCTAGAAATTATATTATCTATATATTTATAGATCAAACAAAATACAATACAATAAAGTTGAAAAATTTTCTTTAGTTTTTTTTTCAAATATTAAATAAATATTTCAAATATTTAAAAAATGCTAAAGGTTAATATGTTATTTGAAATTAAGTTTTTATTTATTTTTTATAATAAATTTATCAATATTTTTAATATTTAAAAAAACTAATTTAATCAATTAGTTTAAATAATTAAATGTTTTAAGTTTCCTATAATATAAAAGGTTTTGGAGTTTATACTCTAAATTGTTTCTCTATTCACTTAGGAATGTGTGAATAGGTGATTTAAGAATCAACCTTATTTCTTTTCTACTCTATTCTATTTAGAGTGGATAGCCATTCATTTTCCCTTAGGAATGTGTGAATTGGTTTAGAGTATGAACATTTTTTCATTGTATTATTGTTGTTATTTAATTTATATGAAAGTTAGTTGAAGCTGTATTTAATATAGAGAGAATTTAAGGTGGATATTGATTTTTTTTTAAATGTCATGTGTCAATTTCATGTTGAATCTAAAAAGAATTACACATTTCCTTCATATTTGGTTGTAAAAAAAACCTCTTTGTAAAAATAGAAAAACAAAAGTGAATATAAGCATGGTGAGGATATTTTAGTGGAATGATTAATAACATAAACCAATTAAGCTAGGTTAACATTGAAATGTTTTTTTCATTAATATTTCTTTTAAATGCCACATGTCAACTTCATGTTGAGCACAAAAGGAACTACACATCTCCCTCATATTAGAATATAAAAATACCTTTCCAACACAACCATAAAAACAAAAAAATCAATAAACATAATGAAGATATATAAGTAAAATAATTATATAAAAAACAACAAAAAATTACTCAAATATGCATTTATTATCAATATAAATAAATCTACTAAAAATAAAGAGTCAAAATGATATGGATATCATTGTGACTTAAGTCACTATAACAATTATATCTAGTTGTGACTTAAGTCATGATAAGAGTTATATCAAGCTCAACTTCACAAAGGACTGTGACAAGAAATTAACATAACAATTATATCAAGCTCAACCTCACAAAGGATTATAACAAGAATTTGACATCATCAAATTGTAGAAGCACTTATAAATGGGTTGATGCCTATTTATTCCCGTTTAAGTGATGAAAATCATTATAAGGGATGTCACAATTAGTAAGGCTTGGGTACAACATACGATAATAATAGAGCTCTCAAATCTTGGATGTAGGTTGGCTACTCATGCTTTGATTTAGTTTAAGTTGATCATTGGCACAAAGTTTATCCACTTTGCTTCCCCGATTAAGATAGTGTTTTAATCCTCCAAACTACAAGATATCATTGACAAAAGTGGCATACAAAATCAATCATGTGTTGATATATAGGTGGAGTTGCTACTCTATAGATTGAATGTTGGCATTAAATCAATGGTGTGTTGAGCTCTCACAATCCCACATGTTAGATCAAGCACAATGAAAAATGTACAAGTGAAAGGTCTATTTGAACAAATGTTTGGATTTGATCACATATTTTGGGTGTAGTGAAAAAGTATAAAAGATTGGTAGACATCAAAATTGACTTTTTTTAATATTTTAAAATTAAAAAAATCTTTCCTTTTATTTTTAATTTTTTTTATTTCATTAAATCCAAGATAACAATTATATATATATATATTCTTTTTATTTTATTAGTTATCAAAATCACATGAATTATTACTTAAACATTAAATTAGTATGTCAAAGCAATAAAAATACAAAGAACTTTAGGAAAGAGCTTTAATCATCTTTTATATATATATATATATATATATATATATATATATATATATATATATATTTTTAGGTAAATTAATTTATGATTAAATTAGTATGTAAAATCAATAAAAATATAAAGAGTTTTAGGAAATAACTTTAATAAACTGTTTTTCATAATTTGTAAATTAATTTATGATTGAATTAGTATGTGAAAGCAATAAAAATACTAAGTTTTTTAAAGAAAGAGTTTTAATAAACTCTTTTTTATAATTTTTTGAGTAAATTAATTTATGAATATAACTTTTGAATAACCTTTTCATTATTAAGTGTTTCACAAACATTTAAATTAAATTAATTAATTAAATAAAATAGTTTCCATTAATTTTAATTAATTAAATGAAATAGTTTTATTGAGTTACATCCCTCTTTATGTTATATTTAATTACTAAAATTGTATTTTCAAGTTAATGTTGGCTTCTTAATTTTTCCATTAATTTTAATTGTTTAAAAAAATAAAAAGGATTCAAATAGTAGTGTCATAAAGAAGGGATACATCTTCTTAAATATTGCATAATATCCAAGTTGGAATTTCGGTTTTATGTTATATTTAATTACTAAAATTGCATTTTCAAGTTAATGCTTTGAAGACCCTTTTTAATTTTAATTGTTTAAAAAAATAAGGAGAACTCAAGTAGTAGTGTCATAAAGGAAGGAAACATCTTCTTAAATGTTGCATAATATCCAAGTTGACATTTCGGAATTGGCTTACTAAACAAAGGATTAAGTGTGGAATATTTCACTTTACATTTTAAAGATCAAAGTTGTATTTTAAAGTAAAAGTTGTAAATTAAATTTTAATTTTTTTTGTTAGCAATATAATTATTTTATTAAGATAAAAGAATAAATTGAAAATAAATAATTGCTCCATTCTATATTTTATAAAGATACTATAAATAAATTATCTATATTATTTTTTTTATATATAAATTGTATTGTGAATCTTAAGAGTGGACAAGCCATTGTGATAGATTCTTTAGGAGGTGGTGTATAAAATAAGGACATTGTCATATTTTAATGGGGTGGATGAAGGTAACTCAAAATTGGTGGACACAGAGGAGTTTTTTTTTGGACATAGAAGAGTTTTTCTTAATGATTTCATTGATGAAAGTTCAAAGTTGAATTGGGGCAAGAAACTAACAATTAAGATCAACTTATAACTCTTAAACTCCTATTTTTAGTAGGTGAAAAGAAGGCTACAAAGTTTTTTTGGGGAGTCCAAATGTAATTAAGTAGGAACATAATTATTTAAATTATTTATTGTTTCCATTATTTAAAGAGATTTATAAATACAAAATACTTTATATTATTACAATCCTCCTTTTCATAATTGAGAAAATGCAATATTCAAAGTTGTAGATGTTGTAAGATATATATATATATATATATTTTATATTTTCAGTTTACTTGAACTTATGATTATGTGAAAAATTGAGATTATAACTAGTAATCATTAAAAACATAATGTTATATACATATAATAGATATATAATTATATATATAATATAGTTTTTTATAATATTCTAAATATCTTGCAGATAGTTATATTCAAACTTGATCTAATTACTATTAATAATTTTGTTATACTTTGCTCTTAAATAAAAAGTGAAAGTGGAGCATATGTGGTCATAAGTTGAGAGAAATTATTGAATTCATAAGTTTAGGAAAATTATAAGCAGCGTCTAGACTTTTTACTTGAAATCTTGATGAGATCGTTATTGTTTTATTTAAATGAATATGATTTCACATGCCCCACCGACAATATCAAAATTGTAAACATAAACTTTGCACATTGTCCATTCACCATAGACTACAGCGGCGGGCGCTCACCCTTCAAGTCAATCTCGATGGGCAGAAAAGAGCAGCAGGCCCTCACAGTTCAAGTCAATTTAGATTGGCTGAAAATCAGGGAAAGTGTTGGGGAGGGAAAGTTATAAATGTTAGTATTGTATGTAATAAATAAAAATTAGTAAATATATTTTAAATATTTTGGGATTTATTATTTAATCTTTTGTTTTGTTTATAGATTTGAATTAATTTGGATTTATGATGGAAATTATTTAGAAAATTAGAATTAAGTTTGAATTTTTTTTTTCTTATATAACTTGTTTTAATAATACATGTTTTATTTATTGTCTATATTGAAATATTTTTTTTGTTAAATTAATATTTTTTTAAATATTACTTGTCAATTGTTCATGATGTTAAAGTTAAAGTTCGAAACATGTGGGGAGGATAGCACTGAGTGAGCTGTTAAGACATTTCATGATGTTAAAGATAAAAAAACCATCCATGTTAAGAGTTGGTGTGGCTCAAACCCATGTGATCCTTGGGTGATTTTGATCTATGGGGTATGAAGAGTAAATAAAATGACTAAATATAGACATTTGGTATAAAACTTTGCAAAAACAAGTAAAAAAATAAAACAAGTGTTCAATGTGCAATAAAACTTAGAAAAAATATAATAAAATGCAGAGAAATGAATTGTAGGCATGTATGGTTTTGCAAAGGTTAGGATGTGCTCTGAGTGAAGCAATGTTCTCAATTTTCATATATTTGTAAATATAAAATGATTCCATCAAATCTAAGACTTTTACATATATCTTTTACCAAGTTAAAATTTGTTTTATATATGCAAAATTTGTAAGTTTTGAGATTTATTCTAGAACACAATACCCCTCTCTTTCTATATAAATAAAAATATTTGATTTTATAATTAAACCATTTACATTTTTAGTTGTATATGACGTGGAAGATAGAGTAGTCATCATAAAACTCTAAAATAACTTTGAAATATAGGTTACATAGTTTAATTTGGAAAATAGTTGATGCTCCTTGTCACTAACTATGATTGATTTGATGATTTCTATTAGTGGTTTATTTCTATTTGACAAGGTAGTTGACTATGCATTTGGAAAATAATACCCCTCTCTTTCTATATATGAAAGAAAGAAGATTTAAATTTACAATTAAACCATTTATATTTTTCATTAGATATGGCCTAGAAGTTGGAATTTAATAACCATCACAAATTTTGGTAATAACTATGAAATATAAGTTAGGGAGTTTAATCTGAAAAATGGTAGCATGGGTGATACAATTGGTGCTCACACACTCACACATGATCTGTAATTTTGATGATTTTTGTTCATAGTTGAAGATATTTTATACATGTACAAGTTAGAATCAACAAAGGTTAGCTTGAATGAAGAGTTTATAGAAAAAAAAAGTAAACCAGGAATAAATTTGGATGACTGACTTAATTATGGAGTGGTGGCATGATTCTTATGGTCTCAATATTATTTTAGACAAATTATATTCCGTTCAAAGTCTAAAAGAACTCCATATGCTAGTAGTTATAATGCTTTGTAGATTGAATAGTGAAAAAAACTATGAAATTCAAACTAGCATGGGTTCCTCTTATTCATCAAACTCGGAAAGGGAAAATCTTCAATTGGGTGCACATACTTTGCACAAACATTCAACAAGAAGTTAAGAAATGATAGGAAGCACTATCGGGTTACTTTCCAAGGTTGTTCATGTTCTGTTATTTAATAGATGCAGTTTTTGGTGTAACTCCTTTTCCATTGAGGTCTTTGAATTTGTCACTGTCTCAAGACCCAATTCATATTTATTGTTCAAAATTATGGGCTATAAACTATACAATTTATTTTTATGAAATTTGTGATAGTTTCATGATCTCT
>WSFP011461107.1:0-18852 GCA_009831015.1 Picea engelmannii | reverse complement strand
ATCTTAACCCCACATCTATCAAGGATGGAAACTTGTTTTAGAGTGATAAACTTAAGTAAAGGTTACCGGTTTTCACCTCGAGAGATTTGATCCTCTCGGCATGATAGATCGTGGGTTAAGATGAATCTCATATATTTTATTCTTAGACATCACTCTATTTCAAAGATAGATTAAATTTGATCCTAAAAAATGTTTAGAAATAAAACTTTTATTAATATATTTTATTATTCTTTAATTATATTATTTTCTCATTTCAAATTTTTAATAAAAAAATGATGATGAATTTAATTTGTTTAAATCATATAAAGTTGTTAATATATATATACTATTATTGGGGGATGGAAAGCTTATTATGGGCTTGAAAACAATTGTAAATCAACTGATCTTTGGAGTTGGGATAAGAAGAAACTTCTCTTTGAGACTCTTGTTACACTCTCGTGAATCCCAAAGAAAGATAGAGAAAATACAAAAGAACTTTATAACCTATACTCTCAAAATTAAAGGAAATATGCCCTATCCCATCCTCCTCTTAGAAACAAGCCTCTCCTCCATTGAGAGAATGACTATGACTAGAATCCTAATGTATACGAACAAGTTAAACAACATGGAAGACAAGAGGATACCTAAAATTATTTCAAAATCAAGTCATAACCACCATCGACTCAAGCGAGGATGGCATAAAGACGCCCAATCTTGGCTAAACTATTGGGGAATCATGGAAGAAATCATTTTGCAGAATAAAGATACTATTAAAAAAAACGTCAAATAAAAATTTAAGGAGAAAATGCGGTGTGATAAAGAGTTATTGGAAAAAAGAAAATTAAGGTATTATAAAGATGTAATCAACACAAATCTAAAAGATCAAAATTGTCTATCTATTTTTCCAAGTGTAAAGAAAAAAATAAGCATTGCTAATATAAGAACAAATTCTCACGAGCTCCATAGTGAAACTGGGTGTTGGTAAATTCCTAAAACGTCGTGGGATGAAAGAGTGTGTCACATTTGTGACACTAAGAAGGTTGAAGATGAAAAACACTTTCTCTTAGATTGTCCAACCTATACCCATATTAGATCTCATTTTCAAAATATTTATCACACTACCAACCTTTGTAACCTCTTAACTCAACAAAAGTATGGTGATCTTGGAAAGCTTCTCTTAATACTTTTTGAGCACAGAAACACAATTCTAAAGAATAACAAGTAATCAATTACCCTCTTAAGGTATGATATAACAATTTGGTCTTAGTGGATGTTATCATCATCATCATCATCATCATATATATATATATATATATATATATATATAAAACTTTTACAACATCTATCAATTTTAAAAATAATTATTTAAATCAAATTCTTATAGTGCAATTGAATTTTGAGAATTTCATTTAATAATATGGTCGAACCTAGATTTTTTTTTTAATTTATTTTATAAAATAAATCTAAAGTATAAATAAACATATTATTTAAATTTATTGCACCCATTAATAATATTATTATTGAACTTAGTATTACATCATTACATTTATAAAAAAATAACATATATGAACTTACAATTTATCCTATATTAGTATCTATTCATAATGGAAAATTGCGTTCAAAGGAATAACACATATGAACTTACAATTTATCATATACTAGTATCTATTCATAATGGAAAATTGCATTCAAAGAAATAACACATACATGAACTTACAATTTATCATATATTATTATCTTTTTATAATGGAAGATTGCGTTCCCTTATCATTGTTAGGGTTGTTATATTGTAAATGTTGTGGATATTTTAATTTTAAAAATTATCAACACCATCATCTAAATATATGTTTTTGGCATCTTGAGAATTGATGATTTTTATCACTTTTCTTAGTTACTATTTAATATATGTTTAAACAAATATATGCATATTTGTTATTAGTCATTTTTAAAATGTATATGTTTTTTTTTTAATGTAAAGAGATTGAAAATAAATAAATATATTTAATTTAGGCGATTTTATGATGGTTAGTAGCATTTTGGTTAGAAATAAGTTTTCTTGAAGCTATTTTTTGAAACCTTCACATATATTAATTGTAGAATTTGGAAAGGAATTCATGAATTAACATATAATTTAGAAATGCAATTATAACCTAAGGCACTATGGGTAGTGGTAAAATATAGGATTGATATTTAAAAATAGTTTTAAATTACACCACTTTCAATGGAGGTGGGAGGTTTACCAATTAAATAAGTAAGTGTTCCTTGGATAAATCAAGATATGAATTAAAACATGTTACATAAATGTGAAATAGAGGTCAATCATGGGATAATAATGGCTTTGTCAACTTGGCCTTGTGAGGAGCACTAATCACTTAATTATATGCATATATACTTCGTTATTAACCCCATATGTAACACTTAGTTGATAATATCAATCACATCTTGGTTGTTTCCCTTTGTTAATAATGCTAAGGTACAAGTTCAGGGCAGGTTGATCATTGGGATTGGGATGGGTGTTGAGTGTGTGTCAGGGACCTAACCTCCCTAACCCCTCATGTAGGTAGAATACTATGTTTTCCGTGTAATAAAGGCTGACATTAGTTAATAAGGCCTATTTAATAAATTTGAACAAGTCAATGTAAGAAGACCTAATAGAAGCTTTTGCTTCTAGAAAGATATTCCTCTAGAATATTCTTTAGAAGATAGAATTAGTATAAATAAGAGTAGGAGGCATGGTAAACTTTGTCTTGAGAATTATTGCAATAGAACATTTCTCTACTAGAGGTTCCCCCCTTGAAGAGGCAGGCAAACATTGCTTTCTGTCAATAAAGGTATTATTGTTGGTGTTACTATTCTCAATATTTTGTTGTTCCATTGGTATTTTGATGAATATTTATATTTTTTCATATTACATTAAATTTGGTACCTTACAAGTGGTATCATAGCACTTTCCTCTGTAGAAATTGTGGGATTTTTTTTTCTAGGGTAGAGACGTGTACTATCAATGTCTTTAGAGCACAACTCGATATATCACTCAACAAGTGAAACTGCGGTGGGGAATACTACATGCAATAAATATAGACCGTTTCACATGATTGTCTAGAAACAAATGTTTCACCTTGTTGGAAACCTATGTAACCCTTGTTGGTACCCCTCGAGTAGTGTCACATCAGACAAAATATGTACATATCCATCACTCCCATGTACCGGTAGGTATATTGGGAGCCCCCTATATTTTCTAAAAGAATCCCTAGATCAATTGATCAACCGCTTGACTGCTATATAGTGACACCAAGAATAACACTTGGGAAGATACTCTCCGGTAATTGAGTAATCAGGTAGTATGAATAAGGTTATGGTCAAGCCTCCTTAGTTGGTGCCTTGATATATTGGGTTGAGTACTACTATTTGAACCCACATATATATCAAAGAGGTATAACATAGGGAGAAACCTTGTATGTAGGAACCCTGCAAACCCTAACCCTTGGGAAAGAAATAAAACAGAAGAGGAATATATTGTCGTGCAACCTTGCCTCCTGCATTCTGGTTGCAAAATTCCTACAAATTTTTTCCTGTTAACAATTTGGGCCATTCGCCACTGTAGTATTCTTCAGGCCAAAGTATAACTCTATAGAAGTTTAAAAAAAAACTAGTATAGTGTTCATGCCAACTACCTTATTCAAGACCTATCCCATTGGATTCTTCTCTTCGCCCTGATTGTCGTGGTACCTATCAATTGTCATCATTTTTCTTTGTGGTCCCATCCATCCTTCCAAACACCCTTATTTTCCACCTATCCCATTTGATTCCTCTCTTTTCACCTTTTTCCATGATACCCCTCACTTGTATTTTTTTCTAGTGCAAACCCGTTTGCCCATTTTTGCCTCTATCTAAATGGAAACCACCCACGCCCAAGAAATCAGTACCTTCATTAACAAAAACATCCAAATAAGGAGGACATCAAGACTCTCAATTCCAAAATTAGCAAGCTTAATTCCTCTATTCAGGTCCTCAAGGACCAATGTGTCAACATCAAAGGCATCAAAGACACACTTGACCAATTGATGGGTTGCTCCCTGAACCCTACCTCTTCTGAACAACTTTCCTATCATGAAGACACTAAATCTTCCCATTTCTAAGGTCCTCATTCCACCCACCTTCCTTGAGACCTATGTCTTCCCATAATTGAGGTGAACAAACTTGATGGCTCATATTCCACAGGCCGGATCACTCAAATGGAACATGTATTCTCTTTACATGGTATTACTAATGATTTAGCCAAACTTCCTTACGATATCCTCCATCTGGATCCAGAATGTTGACAATGGTGGAAATGGCATAGAAAGGAACAAAGAGGATATGTTGCTTGGACACAGTTTATTGCAAATATTTATGATTGCTTTGACTCTGACACCCACCATTTGGGTTGTTTAACCAAGTTGAAGTAGTTTGGGACAGTGGATTACTTTATCACTACCTTTGAGCACTTGGTTTTCAGAATGGAGGGCATGTCAGATGCCTCCTTCTATGAATGATTTATCAGTGGCCTAAAAGATGAAATCCATGTCGATATTCTAATGGAACAACCCCATACTAGGTTGGAAGCTACTCAACGAGCCAAGGAAGCACAATAAATTGTCTCCTCCCAGACCAAAAAAACATCATTTCTCCCTCGCCCTAAACCCACCAATCCTACCATTCCTGCAACTCCCCTCAAGATCTAGAAATTAACCCAAGTAGAAATGGTTGAACACCAACTCAAGAGTCTTTTCTATAATTGTAATGACAAATATTTTCCAGGGCACAATTTTAATCAACCTAAGCTTTTGATGGCCATGTCTGAGGATCTTTTTGAAGAGGAGGCAATTGTTTCCCTATGGATGAGCTACCACCACTACCTAATATGAATCCACCCTTTGATCTACCAGAAGTTGAACTGATGATTTAAATAAATCCCCCAGGGTGATAAGGGTAGTGGAACTATAAATGTGAGGGATTATAAGTGTTATGGATTACTAATTAAGGGTCATATAGGGGTTTAACTTTAAGGGTTAGTTTTAACGTCTTATAATTTTTATAATTTAAGGGTTATAAGGGCATTTGTTACATGGTTAAACATTTAGCTTATAGGTTAGAGTTTATAGGGTTTTTTGGTTATACAATGAGTCATGGGTGTTAATGATTATATGTGATAATTGTTAAAGTGATTAAAGATTATATAGATCAAAAGGGTTGTAAGTTAGAATGAGTTGTGTGGGTTAGGTGTTATTGGGGTTAGACGATATAGGGATAATATTACTTATTATAAGGGTCATAATATTAGGGAATATGAGTTCTAGGATTTAAAGGTTAAGTGTTAAATTTGTTGATGGTTATAAGGATTAAGTATTAGGTGTTCATAATGTTAGTGGGTATACATTATATGTTATATGGTTTAGAGTTTATAGAGGTTATAATGGTTGGGTATTACAAACTTATATTAGGAGATAAAGGTATTGGGGGGGGAATTTTTCAATGTTAGTGATTATAGATTTATATTAGGTTTTAAAGGGTTTCGGCTTATGACTTGAGGTGTTAGGGGTTATATGAGTTACAGGTGAGAGTTGATGTGATATTAAATATTAGAAGTATTAAGGGTTATAGGGTTAGGGAATTTAGGTAACATGGGTTAAGGGTTAGGTGTTGATAGTTATATGGGTTATGTATTTTATGGCTTATATTGATTATGAATTATATTATTAATTATAAGGGTTAGGAATTAGATTAGAAATTTGGGTTTAAATAGATTAGAAATAGGGTTAATTTTGGTTATATAGGTAATACAAGTGGTGATTAGGTTAATTCAGTTTACAGGTGTAATTAAGGTTTTAGTGGTTATCTAGGCTATTGGAAAAATGTTCTATATGTTAGGGAGTATATGGGTTAAGAGTGATAAATGTTACAATTGTTACTAGTGATAAGATTATACAAGTTTTGGGGAATAAGAGTTATATATGCTATATAATTTAGAGAATATAAGGCTTCTAGTGGATAAGGGTAAGAGGCAACGGGTTATAAAGTTTATGAAATACATAGGTTAAAGTTATTAGAGGTTACAAGCTTTAAAGTGATAAATATTTAGAGTTAAAGGGATTGTGGATTATAGAAGTTACGTGTTGGGGGTTACAAGGGTTAGTAAGTGTTAGTAAGTATAGGTGTTAAGGGTTACAAGTGTTACATGTAATATTGCTTATAGTGATTAAGGGTTATGGAGGTAAGGGCAATAATCATTATAAGGGTCAAGGGTTGTAGGGGATAATAGTTATATTCAAATATATAGAAGATACATGTGATGGGGGTTAATGGTCATACATAATAGTATTTAAGGGTTATATATGATGAGTATTATGGTTTATATGTGTTAAGGGCTTTTAGGATATAAAGGTTATAGAGATTTGGGAGTAAGGGGTTGTAATAGTTATGAGTTAAATTAATGATAGAGGTGGGGTGTTATGACTTGTAAGGATTATAAATAGTTGAGGTTAAATGTTTAGTAGTTATAAGGGTTATGTAATGGGGGATTAAGGGAAATGTTAGTTAGTATAAGTGTTAGGACTTATAGTTGTTAATAATTAGGCGATATGGATGCAATGGGTTTTATATTAAGGGTCACATTAAGTGTCATCATGGTTGGGGGTGATAAAAGTTAAATGGATTAGAGATTAGGAGTTAGTTGTAAGGGATTATAGGGGTTACAAGTCGTAGTGTTATGGAATAGGGGATTATAGAGGTTAGTTAAGGTTCATATGTCAAATGTGTGACAATTACATATATATTAGGTTTTAGAGGTTATAAGTGTTAGCGATTGAGAATTAAAATGAGAAGTTATAGGTGTAAGGCTTATGGATTCACAATCATAAGGTTAAATTTTATAGGGATTTAAGGTTATATTAGAGGTTAATATGGGTTAGTGGAATTATAGGGGTATTGGTAATATGGGTCATATTGCTTAGTTGTTAGTGGTTACATAAAGGGTTATGAGAGATAGTGGTTATGGCTATAGGAGTAATAAGGTTTAGGGATAAAGGGTTAGGAGGGATATTGTTTATGGTTATAAGGGTTATGCATTGAAATTAATAAGGCTTAAGGGTTAGAGTTATAGATTTATATGTGTTAGGGGTACTATCTTATATCCATATTAAGAATGACATCATATATGTAACATCCCGCTCTGGCGCACTTAGCGAACTTATTCTTTGAGGACACTTGCTCGCAAGTGATCCAGATTATTATGATATTAAAACATTTGACTTTGATTATGATGAGTTATGGTATATGACATGACGTTTTACTGCATTGACACAGACAGGTTCTATTGACTTGGTTTTACTGAGTGTCCAGGGTTTTGGACCTTGAGGATGCAGAGGCATCGATGGAACCCCTTGGACTCTGGATCGAGTCAGGGAGTGTGCTATTGGGGTTTGATTGATTTAATGTGATATTAGTACATTTGATTAGATGATATGATGTGGATATGTTCTGACATGATTTGTTGATGATGTAGGCTAACGATAGCTTGCCGACTAGACTCACATATGGAGTAAAGGGGCCACACACGACTACCAGAGAGGTTCAGGGAGAGGTGTGGACAACAGCCCTGCCACAACCTACTAGCACTCCCACCGTGGCTAGAACTGTAGGTTAACGATTACCTAGTTCGAGAGGACCCAAGATGCCACGAGGGCAGACTGCGACAGTTGCTCGCGATGATTATAAGGGGTGCGCAATAAGGCGGGGGCCTTATTCCTTAGAAGCCCTTAGTCTCCCACAAGTTCACCTGGTGGAGTGTTGACTCCAGGGGTTATTGATGTCTCCCAATCAGTCAAGAGGTGAGTGGCACCCTTGGAGCACGTGGTGCATCCTGAAGAGCACGTCGTACAAAATAAATACAAGAGGTGAGTGGCACCCTTGGAGCACGTGGTGCGTCCTGAAGGGCACGTCGCACAAAGAAACACAAGAGGCAAGTGGCACCCTTGGAGCACGTGGTGCGTCCTGAAGGGCACGTCACACAAAGAAACAAGAGAGGCGAGTGGCACCCTTGGAGCATGTAGTGTGTCTTGAAGGGGCACGTCGCATTGATGATGTTAAAGGAATGAACCTACATGGCCCTAAGACAAATATCTCATTAAGAAATTTTAAAACAACTTCCCTAATTAAAATGTCGCCTAGTTCAGAATCTAAGTCCTAAGTCTAAAACTTCTCTAGGGGTAAAATTTTGTCTACCCTTAAGAAAATATCTCTCTAAAAATAAAATAATAAAGTTTAAAAAAAAAAAAACCACTTAAGTAATAATTGTGGTCTTCATAAATTTTTGGGTAAAATGAAGAGAGTAAGAACTTACATAAAATCTGTGGATAAAAGGTAAAGAAGAATTTAATTATTTAACTTGTGAAAGTGTAAAAAGATATTAAATTAATAATAAAAGGAAAAGAGGTTAAATTGCCCAATTGCCTTTTTTAGCTCTAATAAAAAGGGGAAAGAGGGAAATTATAAAAATTAGGAAACTAGGAAATGGAGGTAACATAAAAAGGGAAAGAGGGGAACTTATGGTAAAAAGTGGGAGGTCAACTTAGTGAAGAATTTGCAATTAAGAACCTTCTAAATTGAACTAATTTAGCAACTTCGTTTTAGGGAAAGTCTTTAAAACTTGTAAGGGAATCTAGGGACACCTAGGAGTAAATTTAGGAGTAATTCTAGGTGGGTGAGGGAAATAAGACAATTTAATAAATTAAAGAAAATAATTATTGGAGGAATGTGGGGGATGAATGACACTTGTACGAAGGAGAATTTTTAGAAGTTTTTATTTAAAACTTAAATTAAAGGAGATTTAGGAAAAGATTGGAAGTTCTAAAAATCTATAAAAGAGAGGAAGGAGGAGGAAGAAAGGGGATCAACTATTAGCGTAACATTACGTTGCAGGAATTGTGACTTGACTGATTTACTTGTGGGAGTTGGGATTTCCCAGCTCGGAGAGGAGTGGTAGCTCGGCCTTGCAAGGTGAGCTGGGAGCTAGACGTACCATCTGGATAGTGTGTGGTCCCTTTGCGGCTCGGGGGGATAAGGGGGAAGTAGAATACACCTAGCATTGGCTGGGAGGTAGCGGTGAGGTCTCGACAGTCGGCGAGTAGGAGCAGCACGGAGCACGCGGACGTCATTCGAGGTAGGTGATAAGGCAAAGGTACGCTTGTTTATTTTGTAGAGTGAATGCATTTGGATTGTGATTTAGATATGCATATGTATTAGGTAGGTAAACTGATTGTTTAACTTACGTCCTTCAATATGGCCTTGGCATTGGGTTATCTCGCTTCCTTGTTTTTTAATTTCTATGCCTAGACTGATATAACCCCTGTGATCCCTTCGATGAGATATCCTTAGAGCCCTAGCCTTCCCTTCTACTATCAACGTTTTATATGGGTATTCTTAGAGATAAAGAGTGTTTAACTTCATCTGTGTTGGGTTCTAGATAGATTGGCTAGTTCACCTTACTTCTGAAATTGAAATTGTGTAACTGATGGAACCATTATTCCTATGGTGATAATTCGGCATTAGTTGAAAGAAAGAAAATTTTAATTTATTGAAAACGTTTATCAATTCCGGTCTGCAATCTTGATGGGACTGTGATTTTCCTCCATGCTTTAATTCATCAGAAACAATGTTTTTTTTCGATCAGTGTCTGCGTTCTATTTCTCGGCGGTGGTTTTTTTTTCTTTTACCTTGAATCTTGGGAATATTTTATCTCTGTCTGCATTGATGGCTATCCCAGGAATTGAAAACGTTTATCACCGTCTGCTGATTTTATTACTTGGATTTTCCACATTGAGGGTCRCAGATTTCTTTATTTTTATATTTTTTTTTCCTCGGCTTGGTCGCCATGATTTTKCTCACAATAGACGATGAGTGGMTGTTAAKCTTGATTTCCTTGCTTGAAAACATGGTYGGGTAGCTGTAGAATCACCCAYGAAGTGTCTACCAAATAGCCGACTGTGGTGGTAATTTACCATGAATTTCTTTTACCTTTTAAGTGGGATGAYGCCATTGTTCTTTACCACGAGTTTGGGGAAGGACTGCTCTCGGCGTGCACCTGTTGATTGCCCTCGAATTGTTTACCACATGGTATGACCGTTGTTGTAGATACCACAATTTTTTTTTATTTAATTGGGACTGCCACGYTGTAGTTTTACCCGAATGTGCAGGAGGACCGTTCTCAGCGTTCTAATGATTAATGACCTCAATTGCCTGTTAAAGATTGCCCTTCTAGTTGACTAMTGTTTATTTTTATATGYTATGCTTTAATGGCGTCGAATTCGCTGCTAGCCATATGCTCTTGGAGTGAATTCTGAATGTTATATTGCCTGTGCTTGTGGCCTTCTGGATAWGTGGGAAGAAAGGCAKGGGAGTCTACAGTATCAGTCAATGGTAGTCACTAATTCCATTTTATGACCAGCAATTTATATCCCTAATGAACAACGACCTKCTCTAGCACATGCATCTGTGTAAGACCCTTGATTGAATGTTTATGTATTGATTGTAATGTTTAGATGCTCGTTCAGATTGATTCTTGTTTTCTGATAAATGYCGAATAAGTTAGTTGCCAATTGATTTCGTGATTTTCTGGCATGCACTCRTAAGCTGCCTTTGATTTCCGRCATGCACTCACAGCTTTAAATTTTATTAGTTGATTGATTTTTATGCTTTGGCATCGTGGTTGGGCTGCTAGTTTTTATTGCTTTTGATACAAAAATGGGTGTAGTAACGTGAATGTATTGTTACAGTAATAAATCGTTACTGTATTATGTAAAGGTAACGACTTGTAACTGTTTTGAATTATGTAATAGTAATGATCATTACAATATAAACTAAAATGCAATGTTGGTGTTAGAAAACATAAAAATGTAAATTTTATTGTCATTTTATTTGCACGGTTATTGCAAAAGACATGTAAAGATATGGTTATCTTATAGTACTGTTATTGAAATTTTATTGTAATTGATATCATAAAATGGTATAGTAATGTGTAACTGTATCACTACTGTAATATATAGTTTTGTAATGTGTGAGGGTAATGTTGCGTAATATATTGTTTTGAAATATAAGGGTAATGTTATTGCAATATAAAGTAAAATATAATGTTAGTGTTAGACAACATGAAATGTAATTTTATTGTTATTTTAATTGCAAGGTTATTGTAATATAAAAAATAATGACATTGTTATTTTATTGTAATGTTATTGGAATTTTACTGTTATTGATGACATATAAAGTGTAAGGTTGTAACATCCCGCTCTGGCACACTGAGAAAACTTATTCTTTGAGGACACTTGCTCGCAAGTGATCCAGACTTTTATGATATTAAACCATTTGGCCTTAATTATGATGCATTATGATTGATGACATGATGTTTATTGCATTGACATAGACAGGTGCTATTGACTCAGTTTTACTGAGTGTGCAGGGTTTTGAACCTTGAGGATGCAGAGGCATCGATGGAACCCCTTGGACTCCGGATTGAGTCAGGGAGTGCGCTATTTGGGTTGATTTTTTACTATGATTTTAGTACATTTGATCAGAAGTTATTGATGTGGACATGTTCTGACACGATTGTTGATGATGCAGGCTGACGATAGCTTGTCGACCAGACTCACATATGGAGTAAAGTGGCCACACATGATTTCCAGAGAGGTTGAGGGAGAGGGGTGGACAACAGCCCTGCCACTGCCTACTAGCACTCCCGTCGTGGCTTGAACTGTAGGTTAACGATTACCTAGTTCGAGAGGATCCACGATGTCGTGAGGGCAGACTGCGACAGTCGCTCACGATGATTCTAAGGGGCACACAATAAGGTGGGGGCCTTATTCCTTAGAGCCCTTAGTCTCCCACAAGTTCACCTAGTGGAGTGTTGACTCCAGGGGTTATAGATGTCTAACAATCAATCAAGTTGGCGAGTGGCACCCTTGGAGCACGTGGTGCATCCTGAAGGGCACGTCGTGCAAAAGAAACATAAGTTGGCGAGTGGCACCCTTGGAGCATGTGGTCCATCCTGAAGAGCACGCCGCGCAAAAGAAACACAAGAAGAAAGTGGCACCTTTGGAGCACGTGGTGCATCCTAAAGGGCACGTCACACAAAAGAAACGAACGAGGCGAGTGGCACCCTTGGAGCACGTGGTGCATCCTGAAGGGCACGTCGCATTGATGTTGATGAAGGACCAAACCTAGATGGACCTAAGACATTTAACACATTAAGAAATTCTTAAGCTACTTCCCCAATTAAATGTCGCCTAGTTCAGAATCTAAGTCCTAAGTCTAAAACTTATCAGGGTAAAATTTTGTCTAACCTTAAGAACAGACCCTATAAAAATAAAAATAAAAAATTAAACAAAAAAACCCCTTAGGTAATAATTTTAGTCTTCATAAAATTTTGGGGTAAAATGAAGAGAGTAATAACTTAATTAAAATCCGTGGTTTTAAATTGTAAAGAAGAAATAAATTATTTAAATTGTGAAAGTGTGAAAATATTCTAAATTAATAATAAAAGGAAAAGAGTAAAACGTGCAACTGTCATTTTGGCTTTATTTAAAAGGGGAAAGAAGGGAAAAATAAAAATTTAGGAAACTAAGAATTGGAGTAAACATAATAAAGGAAAGTTGGGAACTTATGGTAAAAAGCGAGGTCAACATAGTAAGGAAGCTGCAATTAAGAACCTTCTAATTTGAGCTAATATAGCAACTTCATTTTTGGGGAAATTATTTAAAACATGTAAGGGGATCTAGGAACACCTAGGAGGAAATTTAGGAGCAAATCTAGGTAGGTGAGGGAAATGAGTCAATTAATAATTTAAAGAAAATAATTATTGGAGGAAAGAGGGGGACGGACGACACTTGTGCGAAGGAGAATATTTAGAATATTTTTATTAAAACTTAATTTAAAAGTGATTTAGGGAAAGAGTGAGGTTTTGACAACTCTATAAAAGAAAGGGAAGATGAGGAAGAAAGGGATCGGCTGATAGCGTAACGTTACGCTGCCGGATTTACGACTTGACTGATTACTTGTGGGGAGTTGGGTTTTCTCAGCTCATAGTGGAGTGGTAGCTCAGCCTTGCGAGGCGAGCTGGGAAGCTAGACTTACCATCTGGATTTTGTGTGGCCCCTTTGAGGCTCAGGGGGCTAAGGGGGAAGCAGAGTACCCCTAACGATTGGCTGGGAGGTACCGGTGTAGTCTCGAGGGTCAGCGAGTGGGAGCGACACGGAGCGCACGGTCATCATTGGAGGCGGGAGTTAAGGCAACGATATGTTTTTCATTTGCATGATAGAAGGTATTAGGACCTTAGCCCTCTCTTATTGTTATCAACATTTTTGTATTGGCATTGTGAGATGAAAAATACTTAACTTCAAACGGCTTGGGCTCTTGTTGGATTAATTGGTTTATTGCCTTGCTCTTTGGTGATTGTAATTGTGGGATCATTATAAAAATATTACTTCTTACTCTGTTGTTGCATGTCGGTATTAGATAAAAGAATTTTATGATCTTGGCATTGCCGACCTTCCTTGGATCTGTGCGATCTCCCGCTATGCCTTGTGTTTTTGTTGTCTGCGTTTTTTTTTGCTTGAAAGAGATAAAACTATCTCTGCGCTGAAAATCTTTATGACCTGCGATTTTCTTGTCTTCTGATTTTTGTGGTGGCACGGTACCCTGCGTTATTTCACTGCCTGTGTAAGGGCGATGACAAATTCCAATTTCAACAATTTATAATTTCCTTACTCTACCACATTGCTCCACTCAAATTTTTCTGCAGTAGCAATTATCATACCCGGACGTTTTTTTTTTATTGCATTTTATTATTGAGTACTTGCGCCTCTTTTTTCTGAGAGAGACTTTTACTTTCCTGACCGACTCATTGGGCGAACTCATGAAGGCGTATAGGGATTTTATTGTTAAGTATAGTTAGTCATTTGGGTTCTGAGTGAGATAAGTTATTACATTTCTGTGGGTGTATTTACATTTCTGTGGGCGTTTAAATATCACAGTGGGCGTTTTTACATTGTTGTGGGTGTTTTTACATTTCTGTGGGTGTATTTACATTTCTGTGGGCATTTAAATATCACAGTGGGCGTTTTTACATTGTCGTGGGCGTTTTTACATTTTTGTGGGTGTATTTACATTTCTGTGGGCGTATTTACATTACTGTGGGCGTTTAAATACCAAAGTGGGCATTTTTACATTGTTGTGGGCGTATTTACATCACTGTGGGCGTTTTTATATTGCTAAAACTACGTTCCCTTAACTCTTCTTCTTTCCCATGGCTAAAAATGTGTTCCCTTAACTCAGACAGTGCTGATACCCTTGTCTCAGTGAACCTTGTTGACATCAATCAATTTATCGGGATACCGACGAGCTACTCATGCATGATGGTGAATTGTTGGGTAATGAGTTTTATTACACGTACATTTGGTATTTTTCCCTTCCGCGTTTTGCTTGATTTTTGCGCATTGAGGTACTTTCTTCAGGCGATTGGCCATATTGGTAGTTGCCAATTGATGGCTGCCAAGTTATCTGTTGTTCTGAAAATTGCCCTTTGGACGCTGCCCAAATTAAATTCGTTTCCTGAAATTTTGCCGACGGTTTCGCCAGTTGTTAGCCACCGAAATAAAGTTATGTGGCCAATGGTGTAAGTCTATTGATATGGAACTGAATGACTTCATTTTTATTTAATGGTTTTTGTGGTATAGCAGATCCAAATTCTAATGCCCCTTTTTTATTTATGGAATAGTAATATTGTAGCTGGTGAGTATGGCAAGGAAAAAGAATATTAAATGCTTTACCGTTATGAAATTTTAAATGTCATTGATGGATAATATTATTGCTAGTAAGTAGGGTAGTCAGTCTTACTTATTATCGTTTGATCGTCGTTAAATGCATGCTATTACTTGTTGTGCATCTTATGTCGTTTTGTTGTGTTCGTCGTGGTTTGCGTCTTGTACGTCATCGGGTGGTGACGCAGAGTTGAATATGGTTGGTTCCCTTATACACACGCGCACACACTATTAACAAAAAAAAAAATTGCACTTGTTATAAGAGGTTTTCGTCATAATGAGGAGGTTCGTTACATATGGTATCAGAGTGAGGCTCGACTCGCGACATGGGATCGCTACGGCTTTCATTGACATGATTTGATTATATTGATGCTAATCGAGTTGATTGTGTGTGTGCAGGTAATCATGGTTAGAGGAAGCCACGGAGGCAGACGACGGGGTGCTAGGGGAGGGGGCACGACGCCTCCAGTAGCATCCACACCTGAGGAGTCTAACCCCCAAGGAGATGAGCAGGTTCTTAGACAGGAGCAGATAGAAGTTGGCGACGTGGTCGGGATGATGAGATCTTTTCAGCGCATGTCCGAGGCACTGATCAGTCGCTTGGACAGAGATGAGGCCAGGGCGCCGACACCTGCTGAGGTTCCGCCGCACGCACCGGTCATTATTGGTAGCATTCACCGTGAACTCGAGAAGGTTAAATTTCTCGAGTTCTTTGGTGCCCCAGATGGCACCGCTGCTGAGGCATGGTTGGAGAATATGGCGATGTGCTTCGCACTTCGCGATTATTGTAACGTCCTCCTCGTTATGACAACAACTCTGAGAACAGGTGCAATTTTTTTTTTGTTTAAGGTGTGTGCGCGCGTGAAGAAGTAACAAACACACTTGACTCTATGTCGCCACTCGACAACCAGCATGACGCAACCACGATGTTCAACATAAGAATATTGATGGCACACAACGAGTAACTGCAACAATATACGACCATAGGCATAAGGCGCACAACTCAACCATTAAGACATAATGGGGGTGCACAGTAAGAACACAGAGGGAAGAATCCATGGTGCTAGGGTTACTATTTCTGCACAAGAAAGCAGGGCGTTTAGTCTTATGTCTTCTTGAAAGAAGATTAGACATGCTCCTGGCCGACTGCTCAGGCAAAAACTAGTAACCCGACCTAGAACAAGACGCAAGCAAGATGAACACAACAAGACGATCCCGACATATCACAGTGACAATAGGAAATAAACGCCCCTAGACATAAGGCGTAAAACTAGCAGCTGTAAGCAAACAATGACACCAGGTGTTAGGTACAGTATAGTCACAGATGGAAGAATCCAACAGTAGATTTTACTATTTCTGCACAGAAAAGCAGGGCTTTTAGTCTTATGTCTTCTCATTTAATGCAATCATTTACTTTCCTTAAATGAGTACTTGCTTTATAACATAAAAATCATTACTTAAAGCAAATTAACTACTTTCCATAAAACGAATACCTTCCTTTATAACATAAAAATGATTATTTAATGCATTCATTAACCTTCCATAAAATGATTTCTTTCCGTCAATGCAAATCTCAATAATCACTTTTCCTTATGAAAAAACATTTAATGCAAGTCATTAAACCTCCATAAAACCATTCGACCTGGCATTTTGGTATATCGATTTATATTTTCTTCCTCAATTGCATGTTATATTGTCATTAAATAACCACAGGTCGCCATGCAACAACCTTCCATAAACATTATTACAACAACCATTCATATTACATTTTCTATTGCAATTATATTGAAATGAATCCACATCAAATTAACAATAACATAATGAATCCACCTATTAAAACTAACTTGCTAACATATTATAATGGGAATCAACCAGGTGATTCACAAAAGGTGGAGAGCGCGACTTAAGGCTATTGTCAACATCCATTTGTCGTTGATTAAGAGAAATAACCCGACACGATTGGATACAGTAAAGAGGGGGCGAATTGCCAGTTGCCGTTAACATAAAAGGGAGCGAATCACCTGCCTTTTAGCAACAACACGCAGCATTTTAGGAGGGAAGGAAATTTATGAACTGACAGGGTAGGGATGCAGACCACTAGTCTGCAGTCTGCTGATGGAAGGGGGTGTGGGTGCCAGCCACGCAGAGAACCAAACAACCAGTCTCCGGCAATGGTTGTTAATCTAAGGCGCAGAGGTAGGAATAACAGTTTAAAGCAAAGATAAGACGCAGAGATCTAATAACCCAATCCCAGAGATAATACACAGAGAGTTTCGTTCACGGTCAACGAGGTAAAAAACAACGCGTAAAGAAATAGAAACACCCACGGAAATGGGAGCCCACGCGGAAATAACAGTGCCCACTGAAAACGCAGATGCCCCCCTCTGAAATAGGACTCACATGCAATCAACGCACCCGGAAATCAGTGCACACTGTAATAGCTGCCCAAGCTAAGAGAGGAATGAAATGCCCCATACGAACTGCCAGACTTTACAACAAAATGACAGTAAATTCACAAGTGAATGCCAGCCAAGGAAGAAAAACAAATGACAGTAAAATTTACAACGAATGACAGTCGGGGTAAAAACGAAATGACAGTAACTTTTCAAACGAAGGCCAGCCAAGGAAGAAAACGAAGTGTAATGATGCCCATTCTGAATGAGAATGCAGACCACGCACACAGAGGTAAACGCCCAATAAACACAAACGAAATTCCATTTAAAAACGCCCATATAACCAGCAAAACGTAGATCATTTAAACGCCCCACACATACAACGAATTCCAGTTAAAATTTCCTAACACATGCAGATTTCATTGTTGGGGTTAAATTTAAGAACGCCAACGAATATATAAAACGTAGATCACAAAGGAACACCCACCGTCACTGGAAGTGCCAGCTATAATATAAATCGCAGAGAAAGTTCACAAAACACAGGGAATTAACGCATAATCTAGAGATATACGCAGAGAGGTTTCATCATTCAACGCAGAGAACAAAAAATTTCGCTCACTCAGAAATAACAACGCCACAGAAAAATAAAAAGCCACAGAAATGAAATTGCCCACAGAAAACTAAAGAGCCACAGAAATTGAAACTGGCTTTAGGCATTCAATCAATCACAGGTTAAAACAATTCGTTAAAGCCGCTAAGTTTTCCTTTTTAAAACCAAAAGCTGAGTGTTAACATGAGCGAAATTGCGGCCAAGAAAAGGAGTGAATTTTCCGGCAAGTAAAATGGCTAACCCTCTGCCCAAGGATGGGTAAAAACTCTGTCGGACGGTGTCATTACATTCACGAGGGAAAAATAAACATTGTAGTCAACAATAACATTTAAATTGCCGAATATAAAAATGCATTCTACTTCACCAATTTAAGATCATACCGTTGCCTTACGCCCGCTTCGGAAGACGTCTCGCGCTCTGTGCCGCTCCCTCTCGCCGACCGTAGCGACCTCACCGGTACCTCCCAGCCAATCGCTAGGGGTACTCTGCTTCCCCCTTAGCCCCCCGAGCTGCAAAGGGGCCACACAAGATCCAGAGATAAGACTAGCTTCTTAGCTCGCCTCCAAGGCGGAGCTACCACTCCAATACAACTGAGAAAAGACCCAACTCCTCACGATCAATCAGTCAAGGCACAATCCGGCAGCGTAACGTTACGCTAACCGTTTCCCCCTTCTTCCTCCTATTTCCCCTTCCTTTATAGAAATTTGAGACCCACCTACATTCCTAAATCATTATTAATTAATTTTTAATGACAATTCTCTAAAAATTCTCTGTCGTCCAAGTGTCACTCATCCCCCACGTTTCTCCAAAAATTAATTTATTTTTAATAAGTAAAAGACTCATTTCCCTCACCCCCCCTAGTCGCTCCTAAAATTACTCCTAGGGTTCCTAGATCCCCTCTCATGCTTTTAATAACTTTCCTAAAATGAAGTTGCCCAAAATTTAGTTCATTTTAGTAACTCCTTAATTGCTGATTCCTTTTTGCTTTTTACCCTATGTCCCCTACTTTCCATTATTAAGTTTC
>WSFP011461093.1:0-18852 GCA_009831015.1 Picea engelmannii | reverse complement strand
AGGGTGCATGTGGTGCATGTTAGGAGGTACTGTAAGGTGGAGGGATGTGAGATTTTGATACTGGAATTCACAAATGGTATTGGTTGTAGTTAATTAGACATTCATTTTACAATCTTACAAATTATTATTTAAGAAAATAAAAAAGTCTTTTATGAAGTGGGTTTAATGGTTAAGAACATGTGTTTCCTCCTTGAAGATCACATGTTCAAAACTAGAAGGGGTAGGGTATATAAGGTATGTACACCTCCCTAGACAAACAAGGAGGTCCCTTGTCCTAGAAACAAGGGAATGCCATATACCAATTGGTGTCTGACTATGGAGGGAGTCCCTTGTCTGAAAAATAAATAGAATATGTAAAATAAAATAGGCAATTAAAATTAATAAGAAAAAAATGACATGAAATACTAAATATGATTTATTTGAACAATAATAAATATAAAATTTAATATTCTCAAAGATAATAATTCATAAGATCCTCATATTAGGAAATAAAGACTAAGAATATATGTATTTTTTAATATTCTTAAAGGTGGATAGTTCATGAGGTTCTCTGATTAAGAAACAAGTGTTGCGTGGTAGCGTAGTCCTTGTCGGGTTGAATTGGGAATAAATGAATAGGGATGGGAAAACGTTGCGGAGGCAAATGGAAACTACAGCGGAGATGTGGCAAGCAACATGAAGCACAGGTGGTATCCATGCAGTAAATGACACGTGGCCTCTAAAGTCCGATTTATTTTTTGAAAGTATATAATCTATTTTGCTATGTTGAAATTTTTTGTCTATTTTGTCTCTATATGTGGCAGGACAAAAAAAGTTATATTCAAATTAAATAAATACAATTTCTTGATATTCAACATAGTGGAAGATAAAACTTTATGACGACATAAATATAAAAGGAGATAAAAAATAGTTTAATTTGAAATATATCAAAAAAGTTACATATTCCTGGAAATTTAAATGCATTTGTCATATAGACTGGAATTGGGGCTCCCACGGACCATAAGCATAGTGGAAGATAAAAAAATTTGAGGACATAAATATAAAATGAGATAAAAAATAGTTTTATTTGAAATATATCAAAAGATAATATTGTTTGTTACATATTCCTGGAAATTTAAATGTGTTTGTCATATAGACTAGGATTAGGGCTCCCGCAGACCATAAGATAAATATGTACAATAAATATGACTATAGAAAGAGGAAGTGGATAAATTGAAAGGTATCAGTCTTTGGCTAGACATTTCTATTTAAAAAAGTGGAATAACTAGGTTGATAAACAAAGAACGATGTGATCAGTATAGACTTATAGTGATGGTACATATGACCCCTTTTGCTATTTGCTTGCTGATGCCTTTTCATTGATGTTGTCGACGACTACTGGAATCGTGGCAACTGCCTGTTGCCTTTCGTCGACGACCTGCTTCAATTCCCTTTCGAGCCATTCTTCAATGTAGCTTCTCATTGGGGTGACGTTGATCTCATTCCATATTTTTATGTTGAAAAGTTCATTTTCTAATTCCCTGAAGTCGATAGAAAGATTACGCAGAGCCTGATCAATTTCCTCATTCTGTATCGAATAATCAACTAGCGAGTTGTCGACGTCATCTTGACCATATTCAAGGATGTTGTAAAATTTTTCCAAAGACAACGCCTTAAAAATATCAAACTATTTATCGAAGGCTTTCTTAGTAAAGGGCAAGGAGTTGACGATTAAGTTGGGGTCTTGGAAGTCGCTGGTCCTTCCGGCTAAGTCTATTCTGGTCAGCTTTGTGAATAATTTTTCTTTCTTTGATATGGCTTGTTCACATGACTGGACAATGAGATGCAAGTTCTTCACTTTTTCTTTCCAGCATGCATTTAATTGACCGATCCGATTTTTGGATGGGAGATCTTGTTGTCTTCTTCTCGTTTCTGTCATGTTGTTGAAAATGGTGCCAAAAGGAAGGACCTTGTCTAAATAGAAATGTTCTTCATCTTTTAAATCCACCTGCAAATGTTCAAGAAAATTATGTGCCCTCGTTCCAAGGGAAGTCATGGTTTATGATGTTTCCCATGCCTGAGTAATCAATTCCATTCTTTTCTTGATATTATTCTCCACATGTCCTCTACACGATAAGATGAGGCTAAAGGATCCTTTTAAATTAGTTGCAGGGGTGGCAGGCATGGCTACTGCCAAAGGATTGGCAAGCAATGACATAGGAATCAAAGCTTCTTCCAATTCCTTGACCTGATCCTTTAGTTTGGCAATATCGGCCTCAATGCCTCCAATGAAATCATCAAGAGCATATGTGGTCTCTATGTGAAGTCGACATATTTGGGACGACCCCATTTTCACAAGGTTAACCTCTGAATGAGATTTTCCTTTCTTATTTTTTACATATTTTTTTTTCAATAATTATTTTTTTTGGACTGACTGTCAAAAACAATGCTCTGGAACACGAATGATTCATCTTCCTCAAAATTTTCAGTATCAGATATTTCCATTGGACAACTATGCTAGATCGCATCTCTGGGTTGATCAAGGTGGTGGAATACGCTATACAGATCAGGCTCAAGTTCCATGTTCCCACTCTCAATTTCGGGCTCTTCCACCTGTCCCACATTTTTTTTTCTCTTCTTGTCCACTGGGAGCTTGCGAGAAATATCAATTTTAGGGTGAGGAGGGTCATTATATCCTCCTTCGTTTGAAGAACTCTTAGTTTATTTATTGTTGTGTTGGGACATTGGAGCGATGCTCCGAGATGTTGTACTTTTGGGAGTGTTATCCACCGATTGAACACTCTTCTCACCGGGGCCTTTTCCATGTTTCTTGTACAATTCAATGGTTCTTTGTAGTGTGTCTAGGTCGCTAGCATCAGAAACATGAGTGTTGTCGTCAGTGTCTTTGTTTTTGGTCAGGTGTTTTTTGAAAAAATAATTGCCAAAGCCAAGTGTTTGTAAATGTTGTAAAAAAAAATTATTGGGGTCGAACCCTCTTAGGATTTCAACACATCTTAGGTTCAAGTTGCTAAAATGCGCTGCAAATTCGTCAATTTTGTTGACGTTCCTCAACACGAAGTCCCCAAATTTCCAAGGCAGAGGAATGAATTATTTTTTTCTCTTCTCTTGGAATAGATGCAACCAGTAGTTGTATTTCCTTGCTACTTCTGTAACAAACATTATGTCTGTAATGTGACATGAAAGGAGAGCAGGTTTTTCCATGGAACCAAAAATCCTTATCATAGTGTAATTATCCATATGTTCAAGTGCCCCTTCATGTCCAAAAACCTGGTTGCCTCAGTAGATATGCGAGGATCATCTTCTCCTAAAAAAAAAACTTCAAAAACAGACACAAAGCCATTAAAAACCTCATAAAAACAGTGGGAGGCCTTGTGCTTCCACAAGGTCTGGTACCAGAACGTTACTGGGTCAAATTCCCAGTTGACCTTCTTGGACAGAGACAGTTTTGGAAACTGATAGCAATGTGCTATCGCAAAAACTAAGTAGGATGACATATAAATTTTCTTCTCCTTTTTGAAGCTTGAAAATTGGGAACAAATTTCATGGGAAATTAGATTGTCCCAATAAAAAATGGCTTGTTCCTTGATTGTGAAATACAAAATATAAAAATCCATCCGGGAAATAGTTTCTGTGGACTACTGTCCCATTATTCTTGTAAACAGCCAGGCAATTTCCTAGAATGGATTTCTAAATGAACTAACCTGTAATCTTGTGATATCTTCAGGAACTACCATCTGGTCTTCCAAGAACTCGGGCAAGAGGTCCAACCCGTTATTATGCTTTCTTAAGAACTACTTGGAATATTCTCCTTTGAACGCCAATGTTGGCTCCGACAATCATAACATCTTGCGGAATACCTGAGGTGACAAAGAAATAGAAGAGCGGTCCCGCAGTGGAATAATTCTTTGGTCTGAAATAAATTTATTGGTGCACCAAGAGACCATCTCCTTACATTCAAAAACTTCAGGGACACAACTTGCATGAGCAATCCCAGAGGTCCAAATTACTTCGGTCTGGGTGACAAGGGATGAGTAATAAGAATATGCCCTGGATCACTGGAAGTTCTGGTCCTCGTGACCAAAGATGTTCATTGTATCTCCACATAACTGCTGTCGAGTTGACGCCATAGGTTTATGAGAACGTTCATTTTCTATAGACAATGGTTGAAATGAACAGTTGGAGGTGATAATATAACTCTCCGCAAATGTTGGTTCAATGCTTATGAATGGGAAAGATCCTCGAGCCTTTCACGCATTAATGACAATCTCTATGGGTGCTCCTCGATGAGTTGTTAGCAGTAGAGCTTACTTATTGCATATTTAGAAGTGCGAATGTGGCGGGTACGATGAAGAGAAATTAAGGATTGGAGGTTTTGTGAATGTGCCAACCCGACGACGTGCAAACGACATTTCATGATTTTGAAATCAAAACTCGGAAGGGATAATATAACCCTCAACAAATCTTGGTTTAATGCGTATTAATAGGAGATCTCCTTGATCCTTTCGCTCATCAATGGCAATCTATATGGTTCCTACACGATGAGCTGTTAGAATTAAAGGTTACTAATTGCATATTTAGAAACAAGATATATCTATATCTATATATCTATATCTATATCTATCTATCTATCTATCTATCTATCTATCTATCTATATATATATATAAACCATTTTTTATTATAGACAAGTGCGAAGGTCACGGAGACGGGAAAGAGAAAGGAAGGAATGGCAAGGTATGAAAAGCGGTCGGATGGTATTCAAAATAGGGTTATGACAGATACTTAGGAGAGGTGAGTGTTCGTTGGTCAAATTTTATGTATCAGAAATTTTGACTGCAAAACGTGTAAAATGGAAGAGAGCATGATGGGGCAGTTCAGCGGTCGGTTTGTATATTTGCAGAATTCCGGGAAAGTGGTTGAGTATGGAATAGGGAAACGGTCGGTCAGACTCGTTTTCTAAATTGAGGATTGAATATTTCGTGAACAGACCAACCCGACGACGCGCAAATGACATTCCATGATGTTTGAAATTAACACTCGGAAGGGATAATATAACCATCCAAAAATTTTGGTTTTATGCGTATTCATGGGAGATCTCCTCAAATCTTGGTTTAGCATTAACGCTTGCTAATTGCATACTTAAAAACAAGATCTTATATATACTTGCTAATTGCTATTTGCAAAGGGCGTGGACATAGGAAACAACGATTAGGAATTGGATATTTTTTGAACCCGCCAACCCGATGATCCGCGAAAGAAATTGGAAGAAATGGCGACGTATGGAAAGCAGACGGACGAGCTTCAAAATGGGGTGACAATAGTTCCACAAGAGACATGAGGATCTGACGGTCAAATTGTATGTCTCGAAAGTTTTCAGTGCAAAATGTGTACCATGAAAGAGGGCATGATAGGTAGACTGTAATACGGAAGACAATATGATGTGAGTTTGGTTGTAAATTTGTATATCGCGGAAGTCAGGGTACTGTTTGCAAGTCACTGAACAATAGAAGTGCAATTTAGAGCCTGCTTACCTGAGAATCCACAGTCGGAGAAGTGGCTGGGTATGGAATGGGGATGCGGTTAGTCAGAGTCGTGATATAAAAGCACGAGTGCAAATGTGAACCCGCAAGTACGTCAACCCATTGTTGGTAGCCAACAATTCTGTCAAATTTTATCATAATTAAAAGACATCATAAAGGGATAAAATATTTCTGTAGTTGCCTCCTCCTTACATCTATAAACATTTATGTATTTTGGTTTCAAGGAGATTCATTGGGCTAGCTGATTATATGAGTATTTCATTTAGTTTTTTGTTTGTTTTGTTTAATTTCATGACTGCAAGCATGAAATTGAAACAAAAGTTTGGCTTGGGTAATCATTTTTGCAGTTTTTGGTTTCTTCGTTTCTTTAGCTAAAGAGATTACACTTCAAGGGAACCTATATGTTTATAAGTCTTAAGGTTTGTAAGCTTATTGATTAATCCATTGCCACAATTTTATTCACTATGGAAAATATGACTTGATCATATCTATGGTTGATTATATGATTTTAATATTTGGTATGCCTAATAGTGTTGAACCTTGGATTAACATTTGAAATGTTCTCCTTTCTCTTACCAGTCATATTGCTTTCATATAACCCTGGTACAGGACTTTTGTACTCACAATTACACATCATCCTATTGTCCTCTACATTTAAGTCTCTCATTCATTATTCAAATAGGCAACTGATAGTGGTTTGGGGTTAATGTTCATTGTTCATAATGGTTCACAAGACGGCACATCCTCTGGTTCTTTGTCATTCAAATCTCAAACTACCAAGCATGATAGCCTCCCAAGACCATAGGTATCGGGCCTTTTCCGATTTTACAGACCTCTCCCTATCTTTTGTCTATTGGAAAATGAAGCCTCCCTCTTGTTGCCTTTACTCTGTCTGTTTGATAACAACCATGGCTCCCATGGTTTGAATTGAACCTAATGGCTCTCAATCCCTTCTCACCCACGACACTGCAATAAGCGATTTATGGGCCCATGGCTGGGACATTTTCATCCGAAAGTTCAAGAGTTATAACCTGGCAGTCACACAGGATTTTGCTCAATCGTTTGATGGATTTAGAGCCAAAATTGGGGATCTGCAACTCGAAGTAACCGATGATTCTATAGAACGAGCTACTGGATTGTCACGGGAGGGAGAAAAATGGTTCAAAAATGCTAAGT
The DNA here is from genome assembly GCA_009831015.1 of Picea engelmannii. NCBI lineage: Eukaryota > Viridiplantae > Streptophyta > Pinopsida > Pinales > Pinaceae > Picea > Picea engelmannii. The sequence continues at coordinate 12,138 of WSFP011461093.1, read as the reverse complement.
TAGAAAGCACGCCTTGGAGTCTGTTCATGGTCTCTAAGAAAATGACATGTTTCCCTAAAGGTACACATATTACTCTCTTAAAACCCAGATGGCACGAACTGCTTCTAATTCTTAAACAGTTTATAACTTGTGAGGGTAGGTATGGATTAGTGTTTTTATATCACATCCACCTATTGATGATTTTCCTAGGGTTTAAGATAAATATGCCTTTCTATCTATTGATGAGCCTGCATAAAATGTCTAAGTGTTATTAGAAACAGAGTTTGAACCCTCTGTCTAGCCTCTTCCACCATGGGCTTATTTGAATTCTGTTGTTGTCGCATATGGACTAGATTGGGGACACTTGGGAAGACTTCTTATGTAGAAACAATTTTTCCCTACCCAAGAGCACAGTAGACTTGCCTGTGCATTCCAATACAAACTCCAATCCTTGTAACCCTATGACTGGAATTTGGCAGCTCAAAATTCCTTGCTTCAAAGAGAAAATCAAGAATTAAAGGCATGCGTTCAGTCCAACGTAGATCAGGCAAGTAAAAGGCCCAAACGAATGGGTAGTGTGATTATGAAGAACACAACAGATTTCAATGCTATTATTAACTCAGAATTATCAGACCCTTCATAGTCTAATATCTAAAATGGTAAAAATGGTTTTGATTTGCTTTGATTTGATTCTATTATAAAAGTCAAATAGATGGATTTATTTTGATTTTCTTTGCTAAAATAAGACTAGCTACAGAATCTCACGATTCTGTAGCCAGTCTATTTATGAATGTTAGTTTGTATTGTTTTCTAAAATGCAATTTCGTTTTGTCATTTTCAGGGTAATAACAGTTATGATGTTATTCACAAGGAGAAGTAATCATGGATCATGTGCTGCATAGATTAGTAATCTCTCTTTTTGTTGATAAAACTGTGACATTATGTAATCAATTTTGAAAAACAAACTCCTACATGAGTGTTTCTTTGTTATTCTATTTTTTGTAAAGAAATCTATTTTTTTGGGATTACCCTCTATCTTCCATGATAAGTTGTTGTTAATCCAGGACTAGTTTAAATAGTGGTTATTGTTTAGTAATAAAGACAACTTTTGCTGGAATACAGTATGGACATGTAATTTTGAGAATGGATATGGGGAAGCGATTCATGATTGGCTTTAGACTTGTATGATGCTTATTCCATTCTGTTCTTCTGTTACCTATGTATTATGAGATATTATTATGGTCGATTTAGCTTTAGCATAGTCATCATATGGTGTTTCATATCGTCAAAAATTTAGATGTTGTTCATAATTTGTCATTCCATTTCGTATGTGTGATCAATCTATCATTTGATTATTATTGAATTTATTTCAGATGTTAAATGATTGACAATAATAATACTTTGAATTGAGTTTCCTTTCGTTCTAAGTTATTGATTATCATAAGATCACAACATTTTTCCAGTTATCATTCTACTGTTATATTCTTACTCCAACACATCAAACACTTCTTTGAATTTATTCTTGAAGTACTAGTATTGTTCTGTCACAAGTTTCCCTTGCATGCATGACAAGTAGTAGATCGAACAACACAGGGAGATAAACTCATTTTAGCTGATTAGTTATAGGTTAGTCTGTGTGTTATTTAATTAAATTATTTATTAAAAAAACGATGACTACATTAATTAGCTTTGATTGTTTCTGTGTTATCGTTTCAATTGTATTTGCTTAATATTTATTAGTTTAAAATATTTAAACATTCAAAAAGAAAACCAAAAGATTTATGTTCTTTATTTATCCTGTTTATAAAGACTATTGTGAACATTCATTTCATAAGATTTCAATTAAACCTTGCAAGCTGTATATAGATTGTTTATAATCATTTGTATATATTCATGTTTCTATTTGAACACTTGTAATTAGTAAACATATATTGTTAGTATCATATCTCTAGATTAGTTTATTTCTTTTATCATTTTTAGGACTTTAGTTGGCTAATAGAGCCATTAAACCCGCCGGGTCAGTTCATTCCAAATGACTTGGGTTAATTAGACAACCCCAGTCCAGATCTGACCTTCCAGTTGATGGTGTGTCACTTACGCCCGTCAACAAATGGCACTAGAAGGAGGGCCTGAAATTAATTGATGGCACGTGGAGGTCGTAAGACTCCCCCACACACTCGTACTCCTGGCGAACACATAGTCGCTCTGACACAAACATTACACTTGAAACAACTACTACCTTAAACGATAACCCCGATATTCTTGTCGAACCAGTGACACCACTCCCTCTAGGGATTGACATCCAAGAAATTGTCTGCTAGTCACTTATAATAACTCAAAGTGCCTTATCCCGTATTAGACAACCTGATAAAAAACTCAATCAACCCCTTGACTTTACAAATATTCAAGAACAAATTCAAGGTATTGGTCTGCCTAGAAACACTGTAGGGACTGATAATATTACCAATCCTGTTGAAGCACTTATCATTGGTGCCGGAGGATCTGGTATTCCACCGTCCCCACCTAATTCTTCTCCACCTTCTTCGGGAGGTGAATCCTCGAACGAAGGCTATTCTTCATCTGAACCATCTCAACCTTTGACTCCACTAAATCACATGGAAAACCAAAATAATCCTACTAGACCTTGGCTCGATCAAGATGTCGTTGTTGTACCTGGACCCCAACACCCATTACCTAAACATCCGGAGAAATGGCTACCCAAATTTGATCCAGATTCGAAGCAATTAGTTGAGGATCACATCAAGAAATTTATGCTATCTGTTAGACTCCGAAGTGTTGAACATGAATATGTCATGTGCAAATTATTTCCTTACACTTTTGAGGGGAATGCCTCAACCTGGTATTTTTCTCAGCAGCCTTAGACCATCGTCTCTTGGGACAAGTTTGAAACTTGTTTTCTGGAAAAATTTGGAGATGATAAATCTCCAGAAGTCTTGGTTATGGAACTCTCTAGCTTAAAACTGAACCCTAAAGAAAAAGTGAAAGACTTTAACCAAAGATTTCTAACACTAAAAAATAAAATCGTTGTAGATTCGATGCCCACATAAAACTTAATTGTTTCATATTATACAAAGGCCCTGCATAACAACATAGCCATATGGGTTAAAAGGTCCAAAAAGAACACGTTGTTAGAAGCATTTGAGGAGTCAAGTCAAATTGAGAAAGATATATTGAGCTTAAAATATAATCTAAGTAGTGAAGTTGAAACAACTTCATCTTCCAAGAAGAAAATAGAAATTCTCACTAGGCCTCCTCAACCTAAAAATCAACAAGAAACATTAGACCTGGAGAGCTTGCAGAAAGCTTTCCAAAAACTATCCAATCAGGTTGTTGAATTGAAAATATCCACCGAGGAGGAATCTACAAGTAAAGGAAGTTTCAAACCTCTGTTTAGAAAAACTTTCCCTCCAAACCGGCCAAACCCGACCACATAAGGTCTAAATTTTGAAAGTTTACAATATGATTTGCAAACAATATTGGAAGCACATGACAATTCTATTTTTGTTCCTCCTGAAAATCCTAATGATACAGTTGAGGAACAGGTACCAGAAGAGGAGGGCTCATTTACTCCCCTTTTCGGGCACTTATCGGACAATAGTTTTCAAGTAAATTTCGAAACTGTCCACCCCTACAACATTAGAAGCAAAACACAAAACAAGCCCGCACCCGAAACAAGTAAAAATGTATTTCCAAAACAACCAAAGCAAACTGAAACTAACAAAACCTAGATGCCCCAGTTTTAGAGTATGATTTAATTGAATATTTGAAAAATTAAGGGAAAATATTTATGTTTTTGAACTGTTGAAATTTCCTCTTATTTTGCAGAAAATGCTTCAAAGAATTGCTGAAAACAGTAAAAAGAATGATGTTAGCAGCAAAAAATCAGCAGAAATTGACTTAAACGCAACTAAAAAGACATCTGAACATCTAGACAAAAGGGACTTAGCAAAAAAAACTGTAGGAAACCTAGATAAAACTATTTTAGGAACAACAATAAAAAATCAACAGAATTCTGCTATTTCTGCACGAAAAAATGTGGCCCATTTTTTATTGACGATTGAAATTTTTAATAGGAATGTACATAATGTGATGCCTGTGTCTATATGCCAGAAAATTAATGCAGAAGTAAAACCTTCTGATCTTAAAATCATTCAGCTAGATCGAATGAATGTTAAAGTGATCGGTGAACTTAAAAATGTGCTGATTAGATTATCGTCCAATTCCAAAGTTCATCAAGTAATTGATATTATCGTTGTTGACATTCCTAAAGTTTATGGTTTGTTTTTAAGAAGAGATTGGTCATAACAGCTACACATTTATTTTGCTATAGACTGGTCTCATTTGTGGATGATTGAAAATGGACAGCCCAATAAGATCAGAATAAACAAAGAACGTTACCTTAAGCATACCGTGACAGATATGAACGATCCAAATAAGCCTTTCGTTACCACTGCAAATTTGATTGAAACGCAGGGAATGGATATCTTTTTTGGTAACTTCATGAATAAAATTTCCTCTATCGCTGATCCAGAACAAAAATCTGAAGTAACAACCTATACTTACGCACCGGTTCCACCGAATACGCCAAATATTGCTAATGATGCACAAATCTGGTCCCTATGTTTTGATGGATCCAAATCCCGAGAAGGGGTAGGTCCCGGTTGTGTACTCATCGACCCTACGGGTAATAAAACATTTATTGCTTATCAATTAGACTTTGAATGTACTAACAACACAATAGAGTACGAAGCATTTCTACAGGGACTTAGGAAAGAACTGGACATGGACGTGCAAACTTTGGTAGTATTTGGTGATTCAGAAATCATAGTCAAACATGTAAGAAACGAAATACACCGTTTTTCACCACATTTGAAGAGTTACCAAACCGAGGTATGGAGTTTAATGCAAAAATTTCTATCATTTAATATAAATTCCATTCTTAGGATGAGTAATTCAGAAGCTGATTTACTAGCCAATGTTGCTTCCAAATTGTTGCCCACTGAAGGTCTTTCTCCTAACACATTCTCGGTCGAATTGTTATTCAGGCCATCGATCCTGGACAACATAATGAATTGGAGGGTATTTTATGATGATCAAAAGATCATCAACTTTCTACATATGGAAGACACCTTCTAGGATGCAGTTACTAATGAAAGCACTCACGATGAGAATCTCCGATATTTCATGGTAATATCTGATCCTCAATCTCCAGAATCATCATCCGAGCTGGTAAACTCTATCCCCAAATCTGTTGTAAGATTAGATAAGTTTTACGACCTACATGACAAGTTTAGAGGGGTAGTTAATTGAAAAACTAACAGTTCCTCTTTGCTCTACGAAACCGTAAATTTAGGAACATGAGATAATCCTCAAAATATTAATCTAGGAAAGAGATGTTTTGAATAGGAAAGATCCACTTTTATAAAATTATTTAAAGAATATAAAGATGTATTTTCTTTCACATACGACGATCTAAAAAATTTCGACCCAAACATCATATAACACACAATTCTTATGAAACCCCAGACTCAACCTTTCCAACAAAAATTGAGGAATATGCATCCTAAATTGGAACCTACCGTGAAAAAGGAACTGAATAAATTACTTACTAAGATAATTTTTCCAGTTAGGCATACTCAATGGGTATCTAATTTAATCCGTGTAAGGAAGAAAAGTGGTGAAATTCGACTTTGTGTCGATTTTCAAAATTTAAACCGAGCATTTGATAAAGACAACTACCATGTTTCTCCAATGGAAAAAATTCTACAACATGTGTCTGGTTCTGAGAGACTATATTTATTAGATGGTTTTTCGGGATACAACTAGGTCCTTATGTATCCTTCGGAGCAGCTTAAAACCACCTTTCTTACCCTGTGGGTCACTTATGCCTATAAGAAGATGCCTTTTGGACTGATAAATGTCGATGCCACTTTCCAAAGAGTAATGGATATTGCTTTTTGTGGCCTCATTAACCAGTCAGTTGTTGTCTATCTTGACGATGTCACTGTATTTTCAAAAAATAAGAAAGATCACTTGTCTCACCTTAGGGTTGTCTTAGAACGATTACGCAAGTTCGACATATCTCTCAATCCCAAAAAATCAGTCTTTGCAGTAAAACAAGGGAAACTTCTTGGGTTTATAATGTCCAAAGATGGGATGATTATTGGCACCGAAAGAACCCAAGCCATTTCTAAACTTCCCCCTCCTTCTTCCAAAAAGGCCATGCAATCCTTTTTGGGAAAAAATAATTTTGTTAGAAGATTTGTCCCGAGTTTCTCTGAAATGGTTAGACCTCTACAAAATATAATTAAAAAGATGTTTTGTACAGATGGGGACAAGGAGAAAGTCAATCTTTCAAATCAATAAGAAAATCCATAATATAAGCACCTTCCCTGATGAGTCCCAATTTTTCTCAGGATTTCACTCTATACACTTTTGCATCTGACAGATCCTATGCTGTTGTGCTTACACATAAAAACACTGAAAGCAACGAGATACCCATTGCCTTCATGAGATCTGCTTTTAAAGGAGAAAAACTTAATTACCCCGTGGAATATCAGCAAGCATATGTTATTTTTAAAGAAGTGAAACACTTCAGGTCTTATCTGTTGAAATCAAGGACCAGAGTTGTCATTCCTTACCCCGCTGTAAGAAATATGTTAGTACAAAAAGAGTTGGGTGAGAAAAGGGTAATTGGATGACATCACTACAGGAATATGATCTTGAAATAACCCCTGCCCAAATTGTTAGAGGTCAAGGCATGTGTAAATTAATGGCTGATTCAGTTGAGGAATTAGAAAGTCAAATAAATACATCAACTGTAGATCAACATAACGAAAAACAAATCAACTATGCACAAACTATGCCCAATTCATGGTATGAGAATATCAGGTTTTATTTGTTTCATGGAACTGCTCCTCACAATATTGATCCCAAAAACAAAAGAGAACTTAGGCTTAAATCTCCATCTTTCCAGTTAATCAATGATATATTATTTCGAAAGAACGTTGATGGTGTTTTTCCGCGTTCTTTAGAAAAATAGGAGTCTAAAAAAGTGTTGGATGAACTTCATTCCGGTGATGCTGGTGGTCATTTTGGTGGAGATACCACTTCCCACAAAGTGTTAATGGCTATATACTATTGGCCTACCTTGTTTAAAGAGGCCCATATGTTGTCCCACAAGTGTGTAATCTGTCAAAACGCTGCAGGATGGGTGAAAAAGGGAGCTTTTCCTTTGCAACCTGTTACTGTAGATGCACCTTTTCAACAATGGGGCCTAGACATTATAGGACCAATCAATCCCTCTTCTTTGAAACAACAAAAGTACATCCTCACAACAACAGACTATTTTACAAGATGGTCTGAAGCTTTACCTTTAAAATTGGTCAACACCAATTAGGTAGTATCATTTCTGAACTCCCACATCATCACTCGATTCAGAATTCTTGAATGTCTGGTTTTTGACAATGCTTCATATTTTTCTTCCCTAGATATGAATGTTTTCACTCTAGAAAAAGGGATTAAACTGAAGTATTCTGCCAGCTACTACCCTCAAGGGAACGGTCTAGCCGAGTTGACAAATAAGAATTTAATCAAGATTATAAAAAGTACAGTTTCAAAAAACCACAAGAATTGGCACAATGGATTGTACAAAGAACTTTGGGCTGATAGGGTAACTCCAAAAGCCTTCATTGGTAATTCTCCTTTCTTCCTCGTCTACGGAAGAGAAGCCATCCTCCCCCCACATGTCTTACTTCCTTCTCTACAATTATCACCGAAAGTTGAAGAAGAAGAGTGTCCTCCTCTAGAAAACCGGATAAATGCTTTATTAAAACTAGAAGAGGTGAGAACACAAGAAAAGAAGAAACTGGATCAGCACCAGCAAATTGTGAAGAGCTGGTTTGATGCAAGTTCATCTTTTGATAGGAATTTTGATGTTGGGGATTTGGTTCTCAAGTGGGAAAAAACACACGAGGGTTAGGGGGAACATACCAAGTTCCAAAACATGTGGCTGGGACCATTTGTAATTTCTGAAAAATTGGGTCCTAGTTCTTTTCATCTGCATAACTTGGAGGGACAACCAGACACTTTCCCAGTGAATGGCTAGGCTCTCAAGAGATATTTCGCTTGATTATTTTTGATCCACCCTCTTGTAAATATTTTTAGTTTTCTTTTCTGTTTTTGATTTCGGTTCTTTTGATTTTTCTTGATTTTGATTTGTTTTCTAAATAAACATGTCCGAATCACCATTCATTTGTTGAAGGGAATCATAATTCTTATTCATTAGCAGCATTTGATAACATTTCAAGCACTTGAATAGTAAATGATAAACTCAGATCAGTGAAACTAAGTTTCTGTGCAATCAGTGTTTCTGGTTTCTCATTAAACTCACAGGAAGACGTGATTATCCTTAACAAACTTTTAACGTCATCCTTGTTTTAATGAGGACAACTCAATTGTGCTTCCCCATCCTAGAGATGATTTCTTAACAAAAATATAATTTTCCAAATCATGATGAAAGTCATCAGAACAGAAAAATGATTCTTAAATGATCAATATTTTCTTTACCAGACTATGAGATCTTCAGTATCACCCTACTCTCTTGAATATCATGAAGTTTCTGGAAATTTATAAACAAATTTTATAGAGTTGGAAGCACTATAATGTGTGGGAATTGTATGTAAACCCACCGGGACACTGAACAGGTCTGATGGTAGTGGGTAAATGCACACATGATACCAAGGCAGCTTCGTCGAGGTACTGAACAGGCCTGCTGGCAGCGAAGCATTGACGGGTTTAAGAAGCCCCTCAGGTATGTCTTTTAATTTGATCAAGTATGAAGATGTTTTTTATCATGAATGGACGACTCTTGGACAAGATAGAGGTACTAGAGTGGGTTAAATGACATGCCTGCTAACAACAGTGGACCTGTCAACGATATCGAAGTCATCCGTATAAACATCGCTACACCTGTGATCTAAACAAGATACCAGATTACAATTTCGGACAGAAATGCATCCACTGATATGATTGTGTTATTTTCTGAGTTATTATCGGAATGCTTGATCTTTCATTAACAATTTCTAAAATTTATTTCATCTGTGCCCCTGACATAAATTTTCTGGTGTTGCAGAGATAACTGCTTCGCCCAACGTGTTGCCATTGTTGGCAGCCAACAATTTTGTCAAATTTTATCATAATTAAAAGACATCATAAAGGGATAAAATATTTCTGTAGTTGCCTCCTCCTTACATTTATAAACGTTTATGTCTTTTGGTTTCAAGGAGATTCATTGGGCTAGCTGATTATATGAGTATTTCATTTAATTTTTCATTTGTTTTGTTTAATTTCATGACTAAAAGCATGAAATTGAAACAAAATTTTGGCTTGGGTAATCATTTTTGCAGTTTTTGGTTTCTTCGATTCTTTAGCTAAAGAGATTACACTTCAAGGGAACCTATATGTTTATAAGTCTTAAGGTTTGTAATCTTATTGATTAATCCATTGCCACAATTTTATTCACTATGGGTAATATGTCTTGATCATATCTATGGTTGATTATATGATTTTAATATTTGGTATGCCTAATCGTGCTGAACCTTGGATTAACATTTGAAATGTGCTCCTTTCTCTTACCAGTCATATCGCTTTCATATCACCCTGGTACAGGACTATTTTACTCACAATTACACATCATCCTATTGTCCTCTACATTTAAGACTCTCATTCATTATTCGAATAGGCAGTTGATAGTGGTTTGGGGTTAATGTTCATTGTGCATAGTGGTTCACAAGCCTGCACGTCCTCTGGTTCTTTTTCATTCAAAGCTCAAACTACCAAGCATGATAGCCTCCCAAGACCGTAGGTATTGGGCCTTTTCTGATTTTACAGACCTCTCCCTATTTTTTATCTATTGGAAAACGAAGCCTTCCTCTCATTGCCTTTACTCTGTCTTTTTGATAGCAACCATGGCTCCTGTGGTTCGAATTAAACCTAATGGCTCTCAATCCCATCTCGCCCATGACGATTCCATAAGTGATTTACAGGCCCATGGATGGGACATTTTCATCTGAAAGTTCGAGGGTTATAACCTGATAGTCGCACAGGCTTTTGCTCAATCATTTGATGGCTTTAGAGCCAAAATTGGGGATCTGCAACTCGAAGTAACCGAGGATTTTGTAGCACGAGCTACTAGATTTTCACAAGAGGGATAAAAATGGTTCAAAAATTCCAAGTTAGAAGGCGGGCCTTGGAGTCTGTTCATGGCCTCTAAGAAAACGACATGCTTCCCTAAAGGTACACCTATTACTCTCTTAAAACCTAGATGGCACAACCTGCTTCTAATTCTTAAACAATTTATAACTTGTGAGGGTAGGTATGGCTTAGTGTTTTTATATCACATCCGCCTATTGATGATTTACCTAGGGTTTAAGCTAAATATGCCTTTCTATCTGTTGATGAGCCTGCATAAAATGTCTAAGCGTTATCAGAAACAAAGTTTGAACCCTCTTTCTAGCCTCTTCCACCACGGGCTTATTCGAATTCTACTGTTGTCGCATCTGGACCAGATTGGGGACACTTGGGAAGACTTCCTATGTAGAAACAATTTTACCCTCGAGAGCACAGTAGACCCACCTCTGCATTCCAATACAAACCCCAATCCTTGTAACCCTATGACTGAAAGTCAAAGTGTTGATTCATATAGAGACTGTGCGCTTACTGAACCAAACTCTATTGCTATGCAAAACCCTTCAGGCAAGAAGCCACGATATAATTTCGTGCCCAGAAAATTGTTAGAGGAGGTAATAGATGTATTAATGGAGAAGGTTCCCCCTTTTCCTACTATTGAGCTGACCCAAGGTTTGAATGACAAACCAACTGTAAGGAAAAATCACAAAAAGAAGAAACAAGGTAACTCAGATTTGAGTTTTGTGAATAAGAGACTAGGCAGGTTAATATCCAGGAGTCTCAGAAATCAACAATAGGATCATCTGAGCTCGATCTCAGTGATCGAGGTCGATGATCACTTGACCAATGATGAGATCAATGATTTCCTTTCCCGAGAAGATGTGGATAACCAGTGTCTCGAAAATGAAACCATTAGTGAATCCATTCAACACGATTTTGTTTCTAAACTACCTCCATTTATAAAAAATCAAGAAGGCTTCACTGGTATAGGACATGATTTGAAACAAGCAACATGAAAGACCAAAGCACCTGTTGCTGAGTACACTCAATCTCAGCCCGCTATAGCACCTGTACACTGCGAGAATTGTCTTGACTAGGTAGAACGATAATACAGAGACATACCATATTTACAGGAACAGTTGAAACATTTGACAACTTGAAATTCCTTGATTTAAAGAGAAAATCAAGAATTAAAGGCATGCGTTCAGTCCAACGTAGATCGGGCAAGTAAAAGGCCCAAACAAACCGATAGTGTGATTATCAAGAACACAACAAATTTCAATGCTATCATTAACTCAGAATTATCAAACCCTTCATTGTCTAATCTCTAAAATGGTAAAAATGGTTTTGATTTGCTTTGATTTGATTCATTTATAAAAGTCAAATAGATGGATTTATTTTGATTTTCTTTGTTAATATAAGACTAGCAACATAATCTCACGATTATGTAGACAGTCTATTTCTGAATGTTAGTTTGTATTGTTTTCTAAAATGAAATTTCGTTTTGTCATTTTTCAGGGTAATAACAGTTATGATGCTATTCACAAGGAGAAGTAATCATGGATCATGCAATCCATAGATTAGTAATCTCTCTTTTTGTTGATAAAACTATGACATTATGTAGTTAATTTTGAAAAACAAACTTCTACAGGAGTGTTTCTCTGTTATTCTATTTTTTGTAAAGCAATCTATTTTTTTGGGATTACCCTCTATCTTGCATGATAAGAGGTTGTTAATCCAGGACTAGTTTAAATAGTGGTTACTGTTTAGTAATAAAGACAACTTTTGCTGGAATACAATATGGACATGTGATTTTGAGAATGGATATGGGGAAGCGATTCACCATTGGATTTAGACCTGTGTGATGCTTATTCCATTATGTTCTTTTGTTACCTCTATATTATGAGATATTATTATGGTCGATTTAGATTTATCCTAGTCATCATATGG
>ML874856.1:23116-37511 GCA_009831015.1 Picea engelmannii | reverse complement strand
GGGTTTTCTTCCCCTAGAGGGTTTCCCAGGATAAATGCTGTGTACATTGTGGATGTGTATTTCTTAGTGATCTTGTGGTTATTATGCTCTTATCTTTATGAAATGCAAAGAACTATAATATCAGCATAAAACATTAACAAAAATATCACTTAGCCTTTTAAGCCTTTGCCTTCTCAGAACCCCATGTCACCGGGGACGTCTCCCCTGGGCCTACTACCCTAAACAGAAAGAGCTATCCTATCGAGGTGACAGTGGTAGGATAGTCTCAGTTTTGCCAGTTTGCCCATCTTCCATCCGTCCTTCCAACAACTACAAACTGCACGATAACAATTCGATTTCTTTATTAGCTGGGTCGAGATCTCTTGTTTACCAGGCTGAGTTTACTTGGTAGAACCATCTTTTCTGTCAGGAGGGGCACATCATCTCTTGAGGGGCTGTAATCTTCAGCAAAGGGGCTGAGTTGTTCTTTGAGGGGGCCATGGACTTTGCTTGAGCCATTTTCTGTGTGAAGAGGGTCGAATCCCTCTTGGACAGTAAGTTGTGTGGGCTGGAAGGCCACATTGGGCAGAAAATCAGGGATTTCCAGCAGTTACTTCGGTGCCATCTATTGTCCCTTCCTTCCAGCAATCTGTACTATCAAGTGCCAATGTAGTTCAAGATAAACCTGTGAGTTATCTGCTGATGTATTTGCCCAGCTTGGAGTATTAATAAAATATATCAGATTGGCTATAAGTTTTGTTGTTTGTTAGATCTATTGTCAATTTAATTGTTGCTGTCATATGTTATATGCCAAATGCAATTGTAATGTTGCCAATTGTTTGATTAAACTCCTTAACCAACAAACACATGAAAACAAAACCAAACAGCAACCATAAAACTTAATAACAGTAGCAGGGGTTGATTATAGTGGGTGTTGAGTGCATCAATGAAGTGTTTGACAAAAGTCTCATACCCGCAATAAACCTACAACAGTCAATAAGAGGGTTTTTACCAATGTTGTATATATCGTCGATAGATCGTATATATCATATTTATCGCCAAGATAAAGGGGAAGGCAATATATTCGATGGAATATATCGCGACATGTCCGATACATTGAATGTGTCGCGACACTTTCAATGTATCGCAACACATTCCCAAAATATTGCGAGTTGACCAAATATATCGGCATGCTATCCAAAAAACGTGGAAAGTGCGCGTGAAGGGGGTTTTAAGGCCGCGGGTCACCTTTTTTCATTCATTATTTCATTTCTAAGGTGTGAGAGAGCCAGACAGGTGTGAGGGAAGTCATTGTGCATCTATCCAAGGAGGAGAATGCCAAGAATCTTGTTGCCATTGGCGGAGAGATCATGGAGTGGGGATTCTTTATTCAATCATTCAAACCATCAAGATTTCCAGGTATGATCCAAAACGTTTTTCTTTCATTTGTTTGAATTTTTTTTTCTAGAGTTAGGCTAGGGTTTGCAATGTGCCTCTTCTTCTTGTTTTTGAATGGAAGATTCAATCATTCCACATTCATCTAGCTCTCATTATTTAAGCTTTGCATTATCATGTGTTTATTTTTTATTTTTTTTGTGCCATAGGTTTAATATTTTCACCTAAACAAAATGTCAAAGGCATTGGATCCAATGTGGAAGTGTGGTGAACCAGTAGAACTTCCCAATAGACAAATATTGACATGCAATCTTTGCAGCAAAAGAATTTATGGAGGAATTAGCCGCTTGAAATACCACCTTGCCAAAATCACTGGGTTTGATGTGGAAATTTGTCTAAAGAGTACCTCAGAAATTATGCATGTTGCAAACCAATCACTCATTGATATGGCTAATAAGAGGAATGCGACTGAGGCTCGCAAAAATGAACTTGAACTTGCAAATAGAAACATCGGAACAAGTGCCTATGAGGGGGGACCAGTACCACAATCACACTCCTCAGCCACAGGGCCCTCAAAGGCCTCAACTTTTGCAGTCCGCTCATCAACCTCACCTATCTTTGTACCGAGGTCAACACTTGGGGGCAAACCTTCTATTTGGTCATTGATTAAAATAAAAGAGAAGGAGGAGCCCGACAAGATTGTGGCCAAATGTTTTCTTTGGAGTGATATACCTTTTAACATTACCAGTAACCCCTTCTACCATTCCATGTTTGAAGCTACTGCAATTGTTGGCCCGGGGTATAAGGGCCCTTCCTATCAGGATTTGAGAGGGCGTCTCCTTCAAGGGGAAAAGGCCAATTGCACAGAAAGATTAGCTCAGCGCAAGGAAACATGGAAGACCATCGGATGCACCGTGATGTCAGATGGGTGGACTGATGGGAAAGGCAGGTCAATTCTAAACTTCTTGGTTAATTTTCCCAAGGGGACAATGTTTATCAAAAGTGTTGATACAAGTGCATATACAAAAGATGCACAATTATTATGTGAGTTTTTAAATGGCTTTATCCGAGAGATAGGCCCGCAGTATGTTGTCCAAGTCATCACGGACAATGCTGCAAATTATGTTGCTGCTGGGAGGATGCTTATGGAGAGGTATCCATCCTTGTACTAGAGTCCTTTTTGTTGATGTTTCTGGTAGCTGTGGGAGGTATTCACCTTCAGGATAACCTATCTTATAGATGAAGATGCCAAGAACTCAAGAAGATCCTGGTCGGCCTCACAGAAAATAATAAAGAAGATTTATATTGCTCCAGAAGTCAAGTCAGCCCTGTTATCCCCTAGCCTAGGGATAACTAAGGAGATTATGTCTCGAGGCCCACAGGTCCTAAACATGGAGTACCGAGAACCATATTGACTTGAGCCTGACCCTGGAGGGCCCATCCTTCTTCTTCTTCAACGCCTCCACCTTGTCAGCAGCAGCAACATCCATCCCATCGGCCTGGTCCTTCAGCAGTAGTGGGTCTTGCTCCATGAGGTAATGAGTCCGGGTATCATGTATGTGTCACTCTGATTCTCAAAACATTTGAATATGTGCATTTAATTCTTTTTTACTTCTAACGTGTGCTTGGACCCTATGCCTTTCCACTTGTCCACACCTGGGGGGAATGACAAGATGCCCTCGTAAGCTGGTTCCCATAGGGTTTGAGTTGCCACTAGGGGGGGATCATGAAAGGTCATCGTCCGTTCCCAGCATACTTACCACTTTTCATCTTTTTCCCTCTCATCCATCCCATACATTGGTCCAGGCATTGGGTTTGCCAAGCTAGCAAAGGGTTGTACCTTACCTTGTGGGAAGAAGGGGCTAAAGGCTTAGAGGGTAAAAGTAGTTGGCAAAAGATAAAAGCCAAAAGAATGAAACCTTCAGATGCTTTGCCCAAGGATCCCCGAGAAAGCAATAAAAGGCTTCTCAGCAAGAAACAGAGGGACCCGTAAAAATAATAAAATCAAGACCTAGTTGGAGGATAGGGGGTCTCATCACGAGCTAGCTTATTAGGTCCATGGGTATGTAGCGGTATGACACTACCATTCAGCTAGTCACCACGCCAGGGTAGTGGCTCTTGGTGGCATAGCCAAGAGAAAGGGGGTCTCATCACGAGCTAGCCTTCTCATTTCCGTGAAAAGCTTGTGGGTAACATTGTCACCACTAATCACCACTGTTGATGATTACAACTGCGTGAGACATCCTCTAGGACACAGACCTAAAAGAGAGCCCCTGAGATGGGTGTGTGGTTCCTATCTGAGATAGAACTGGAACGTAGTGATGGTCTCCTCCTTACAGAGAGTTGAGAAGAACTCCAGATGATTCTCATGTGTAACGCATTGAGAAAGGAGATATGTTGAGTTGGACGTGCCTGTGGCCGAGCACAAGGTGAACGTTTGAATTCCCATGAGCTGGGTGCATCGTTATGAGACATAGATGAAAACGATGTATTAGCCTCCTCTGAGCAGAGAGTTGAGATGATGAACTCCAGATGACTCTCCTGTGTAATGCAATGGGAAAGAAGATCTGTTGAGTTGGGTGTGCCTGTGGATGAGCACAGGTGAAGGTGATCCTAGTGGTTGAGCACTAGTGAGTGTGGTTCTCCTGTGAGACGCAGTGAGATAGAGATATGGACATCTATATGGATGTGCCCCTAGTGGTTGTATGAGATCCCTTGCTATTTTGTTCAAGAGTCAGACTTACTTGTAACCCTAATTGTAATGTAAAGGGTACATGTCGGCCCCACCTTAATGTAAAAGATAATTAATCTGGTAATTATTAATTATATTGTGAGTTAGCGAGGTTGGCCCTGTTGTTCCAATAGACACTTCTATTGACAGGCTCAGTCTTATACAAGTAAAGGTAAATTCCCCATTGAGGAATCATATCTTAAGTGTGAGTTTGGAAATTTCAGCAAGTACATCTTCTTGGGAAAAGTGCACACCTCTCTTGGGCGCTAGTCTTCTAAGATTTGTGAGCACCCTTT
This sequence comes from Picea engelmannii, assembly GCA_009831015.1. Lineage (NCBI taxonomy): Eukaryota > Viridiplantae > Streptophyta > Pinopsida > Pinales > Pinaceae > Picea > Picea engelmannii. Next base: position 33,110 of record ML874856.1, on the reverse strand, counting down.
TGTGTGCTAGGTTTTCTTGGTGGTGGAGGTCTTTCTCTTGAAGAATATAGCAAAGGATTGGCTGGGTTTTCTTCCCTTGTTGAGAAGGGTTTCCCAGGATACTTCTTGTGTACTTGTGCATGGTGTTTCTTCTTGTGATCTTGGTTGTTGCAACAAATTGTTCATGGTTTAAGAAAAATGCTAAAATGGAATGAACTTCATGCTTAAGCCTTGCTTATTAAAAAAAATTCAACATGGTATCAGAGCATAGGTCTTGAAGAACCCATTTGCACAAGCAATCTACCAAGTTGTCTTCTCATTTCTGCAGAACCATACGACCCTCCTAGGGTTTCCAAAAAATCTGTACAACCCTCCTTTCTGAGATGTTTCAGCCCTTGATACTTGGACATTGGGGCTGAAATTTGGACAGGAGGGTACGGCCTCCCTCAGTGCACCTCCAAAAGCTCTTCAAGTAAATTCCGAGAATTTTTTTATTTTTGGCCCTAGGGTTTCTAGGGTTCCGCAAATTTCTACAGATTTCTGGTTTTTAGGGTTTTTGCAGCTCTTTGAAGAAACCTTGAAGGTTACCTGTGTTCTTCTGACTTTCAAGGCTTATTGTTGGCAGTCATAAGCCCAACAAAACCTAAGGTTGCTAGCATAGCCTAGGCGTTAGGTTTTCTAACCCAGTTGACATGGGTTTGTTAAAAATCTAAAATTATGATGAACAAAACTATGATGGAAGATAAGCTTGATGAATCAAGCAACTTCAAGTTCTTGGAAGACAAGACTTCAAAGGAAGACTTATTGTGGGTGATACAAAAAGGTGACACTATGACTACCTTCTTCATGAAGATGTCAGAGTCTAGAAATCTGCCAGGTACCATTGGAGAAATCGTATCAACACCCTCAGGTATGCACTTGTATATATATTATTTGTATCATTGTCATGAGGGAAATTGCAGGAGGAAGGAACCTGTTGCCGTCCTTATACACACTTGCAAACGTGATCTAAGTCCTGTTCACTTAGTGTGTCTTTGGAGGCACAATGCCTAGGTTCAAAGCCCACGTTGTCACTTTGACTTGAACCTCTTCCGTCTAGGCTTACTCCTACGAAAGCGAAGTGGGGTACACCCTAGTTACTAGATGTGATTTACGTTATGTTCTAGGAGTTGGTTTTAATTAGTTACAAGATTGGGGGGAAGACTAACCTATGAACCACACAAAATCAACCAATGCAAGTTCAAAGAATTTTAGGGACTAAAGTGTTTTATTGTTTAGTTCTTAAAAAAAATAAGTTAAGTCGTTTTGACCAAGGATAAATGACTTATCCCCGGTAATGGCGCCAAAGATGTTGTCGTCCTTATACACACTTGCAAACGTGAGCTAAGTCCTTCTCACTTAGTGTGTCCTTGGAGACAAACTGCCTAGGTTTTGTTATCCCCGATTTCTAGGGATAACTAGGAGATCATGTCTCGAGGCCCACAGGTCCTAGACATGGAGTACCGAGAGCAGGATTGACCTGAGCATGGCCCTGAAGGGCCCATCTTTCTTCTCCTTCATCAGACTTGTCTTGTCAGCAGTAGCAGCATCCATCACCTTCGGCTTGGACTTGTATCGGAGAAGACTCTTACTCCATGAGGTAATTGGTCCAGGTATCATGGTATGTGTCATTTTTTATCATTATAACCTTTAGATATATGCATCTTACTCCTTTTATTTCTAACAACTGCTTGGATCTTACATTGACCCGCTTGACCATGGTTTGGGGGATTAACAGAGTGTCCTAGCAAGCCTATACCCATAAGTTTTGGTTTGCCACCAGGGGGATTTATGAAGAGCCATCGTCCGCTCCCATCATATCATCACTTTTACATCTTATCTCCCACTCATCTGTCCCATTCCCCTAGTCCGGGCATTAGGATGATATGTTTGTGGGGTTGCACCTTATCTCGTGGGAAGAAGGGGCTAAAGGCCCAGAAGGTAAAAGCAGTTGGTAAAAGATAAAAGCCATAAAAAATGAAACCTAGAGATGCCTCGCCCAGGGATCCCCGAGAAGGCAATAAAAAGCCTCTCAGCAAGAAATAAGAGGGACCCGAAGAAAAATAACAAAACAAGACCTAGCCAAAAGGATAGGGGGTCTCATCACGAACCAGCCTATTATGTTCATGGGTACCTAGCAGTATGACATTGTCATTATCTGGTTACCACGCCAGGGTAGTGACCTTTGGTTGCATGGCCAAGGGAAAGGGGGTCTCATCATGAGCCAGCCTTATCATCTTTGTGAAAGTGCTTGTGGGTAACACTATCAGCTCTGGTCACCACGCCAAGGCAGTGTCCTCTAGTTAGACCTTGAAATAAAAAAANCAATAAAGAAAGAAAGAATAAAGGCAATAAAGGGCTTGGAAAGAATTGCATCCATGACAGGTACAACTCGCCTTCTACAAAGGCACCCATAGGTAATATCGTACACCCCTGTCTTTCACTCTACCCATATGTCCGGACATCCCTTGACCACATCACCTCGTGTTACATGGCTTGGATGATATCCACTGGAGACTTTCCTAATCTTATGGATGCTGTCCCAATAGGGTATTTTGTCTTTTTCTTCGGCTTTGTATAGTAGGTCATTGTAATATCTTTGAGCTATTGAATGATATATCAGGGGTTTTATGCATGTATTTGATAAAATTAATGATGAAATGTGATTGACATTGCCATGATCCCTGTGACTGATGAGCCCATGGAGGGCGAAGTTTTTGATGTGCAGGACCATGCCCGACGGACAGGTACCAGTTGGACCGGTACACATGGGGAGATGATTAGCTCGGACCTCCATGGGGCTGAAGAGCCCATCAAATGGTTGTTGGGACCCTATCAGGGGCAGAGACAGGACAGTGATTGGATGAGCCTTTGCACATGAGAAGAAGAAGGACATTTCACCCAGGACACTTTGGCTGAGCCCAGCCCAGGGGGGTTGACCCACTTCAGATGGAACGTTTTCCTTTTGATGACCAGGACGTCACCTAGGAGGTCTTGACGTCTCCTTGAGCGTGTGGCAGTTTGACAGGACGGATGGCACATGTGGCAGCTTGGAGGAGCCCGGAAAGGGCTAACGTTTGACTTCTGGATGCTGGACTAGCCCCAAAAGGGCCTAACGTCTCCCTCAGAGGGGCTTGACGTCTCATTTTTTTGCTCATTTATGTCTTTTACTTAGCAGTTAATGAAAAAACAATATGATTTTGGTTTGTAGCCTTGTCAACTATTTTTAATGACCTAATTTTAATTATAGGTCATGATACACTATATATTAAGGACGTTTTTCCCTCATTTGAACATAACAACACAACTCACACTTGTGAGGTCTGATTTTTGCGCCCTACTTGGGTATTTGATCTTTTAAAGTGAGGCGCACTTGTTGATGGAAGGATTTTCTTGGCATATTTGGCATTTCTCTTAAGGAAGGTTTACAACTAGGGTTTGCACATGTTTTTCTTCATGATATGTAAGTGTTTTTCTGCAAAACTTCTTGATTGAATGGTTGTAGGTTAGTATTCTTGCATTTACTTATAAATTTGCTAATTTTAAAAACCCTAGGTGACAAGCACACAAGTAGGTCCTTGTCTCATGTCCCCTTAGAGAAAAATTTTCAGCCATTGAAGAAGGAAGAAAGAGCCTAGCCTTTGCTACACTCTTCTCACTTCTTCCCTTAAGCTAGCTTTGATTTTAAAGGTTAAAAGGAGGGTGACGTCCTAGGCCTAGGTTATCTACACCTAGGGTCGTCCATCTTCTAGGGTTTTAGTGATAGAGCCTTGCCATTGCAACACTCTCCCTCACTTGATCCTCTTGTTTTATCTCTTCTCACATGCTAGCCGTTTTGCCAAGTCTGACCTAAAGAAGGAGGAAAGAGCACGAGGCCTTGCTTAAGCAACACTAGAGTGAGCCTCTTTCCCCTAGGGTTTTGATTCTAGGGCCCTGCCATTGCAACACTCTAGGACCCTTCCCTCTTGTCTTTAGCCTATTACTCCTTCAACCTTGCGTCCTCTCCTTGAATGACTCCATATACCCTTAGGCACTAATCTTAGACACACAACGTTGAAGTGGTAGTGCTCAAAACAACTCTCAAAACTTTAAATTTTGAAACCCTAACTAGGTTGACGTCACAGTTGGTTATTCCATCTTGACGCAACAAATATTGATAATAAGCAATTAGATGATGATTGAAAGCATTTATTGAGTAAAAGTTTGATCAGATGCATTGTTGATTACATCATCTCGATAGTTATTGATGAAATAATACTTTTCCATTGCTATATTGATAAAACGTTGATCTCATTAATACCTGTTGTTTCATTTGCTTATATATTGATGTCAGATAATTACATGAAGTACTAACCCACTGATATATAGCCTGCATACATATTATCTTGTTATTTTCTTGTTCCGGGCAGGTGTTCTCTTTTGGGCATACACTTCTTTATTGGCCAATTAGTCGGATTATCTGACCTTTGGTGGTAACCTGTGAGGAGGAAACTTTGCCTTGATCTTTATACTTTGGCCTCTTCAAAACCCTAGGTTGTCGGGGATGTCTCCCCAGGGTTAACCTCCCTAAACAGAAAGAACCTCCCCATTGAGGTGACATTGGGTGGGGAAGGTTCCTGTTACGTCAGTTTGGCCTCAATCCTCAAGCCTTTTAACCTAGCTACAAACTGTGCGATAACAGATTTAAAGCCCATGCTGTCACTTTGACTTGAACCTCTTCCGTCTAGGCTTACTCCTAGGGAAGCCAAGGGAGGTAGACCCTAGTTACTAGATGTGATTTACATTATGTTCTAGGAGTTGGTTTTAATTAGTTACAAGGTTGGGGGGAAGACTAACCTATGATGCACAGTCAGCAATGCAAGATGCAACTATCTACTTATGTCAAGCAAGCCCTTCCCTAAGTCAACTAAGACTAGTGCCTAAGATTGGGCAAAGGGTCAACTAATGTTTGAGGGAGTTTGATTACAAAAGATTTACAAATAAAATAATGATTACAACTACTTCACAACAATGTTAGATACAAATCCACAATTAGATACAAGATGAATAGATGATACAATAGATAAAACAAGAATATCTAAGAACTACAAAATATAAAGATACAAAAAGGCAAGTTAACCATGTGTTTTAATGTGCAGGAATTAAAGGATATCAAAGCATGAACATCATCAACACATTAAAGCCAAGCATGCCCCAATAGCACTTACTCTATTGGATTGTTTTTCAATGGCAACATCAACACTCAAGACCCAACAAGAAGATGCCTCCAAATGGAATGCGTTATCCCTTGAAGGATCACACCACAAAGAACACTTAACAAAAGATTTGAAAGCTTTAAAGCACAAGTGTTCCACAATACTCAAAAATGACACTTAGTTAATTATTCCACAAAGCAAAAGAAATGTTACTTGCATGTAAGATTGAAAAAGAGTTACGCTTGCAAGTATTACACAATAAGATGTACCAATGTAGCTAAGTTGTTTAAATGCTTAATGAATTAAGGGTTACTTAAAGATTTTAAAGTTTGAATTACCCTAACTAAGTGTCAAACCAAAATCATCCTCCCCCAATTACCAAATGGTTGTTGGATGCTCAAGAAGTGAAGCAACGAGGCCTACCCTAGCTTCACAGGTCAACCCTAAAGATCCGAGTGTGGATTTAATTTTGATGGTGAGGTCATTGATGGTTTCCTCCAGTGTGTTCAGAGGATGGTGTCGACTCCAGCTAAACGCTCAGAGATTTCTAAACAGAATGAGATATATAAGATGGCATCCGAGATGTTGGGCTATGATATGGCTGTCCAAGATAGGACCATAAGGATGCCAGGTAAGCTTCAATTTCAAATTTTGTTTAGTCCTTTCTATTTATTATATATGACATTTATTCTTTGATGCAAATACAAAATATAATTCGTTGTCTTCCTTTCATTTTATTCATTGTAGATGTCTGGTGGAAAGCTCCAAGAGCTACAGAAACTTGTCGTTCGGGTGCTTAGTCAAACTTGCAGTTCTTCAAGGTGTGAACGCAATTGGTGTGTCTTTGAAAAGATACACTCCAAGAAGCGCAACAAGTTAGAAATGTTCAAAAATGCAAAAATCATAAATTGTTTATATATTTTTTTTTATTTTAATTTACTACAATTTAGTATTTACCATCACTAACTATGGCTCTCAATGTTCATACAAGTTAGGTACCCAGCACCTTAATGACTTGGTATATGTTTACTACAATCTAAGGTTGTGGGTGAAGCAACTTGACAAAGAACCTGACATAGAGGCCATTTCATTGGATGACATTAACACCACTAGTCAATGGAGGGTGGAGATTCAGGAGCCTGAGATGGAGGAGGAACCCAAGTGGTTGGAGGAGGAGCATGCAGATGATTTGGGGGGGCAGGTGACAACAGAGGAGGAGGAGGACGATGTTCCACTTCTTGTGGATACAAAGGCTGAGGAGGAGATTGACCTTCTGGTCCAGCCAATCCCGCCACCACCTCCACAGAGAACCATACTTGGAGTTGGAATTGGGTCCCTTGGGACTGGGAGGAGGCAACACACTTTGCCTTCCACCTCGTCCCCATCACTTACCACCTCAGACAGAGCATCTGGAGTAGCTAGAGCTTCCACTCCAAGCTCATCCTGAGTACCTCCACGACCACCTACTGCTTCTAGAGGAAAAGTGGTGCCCTTTACCCATAAAAGAGGTAGAGCGACACAACCTAGAGGGAATCAATGATTTGGATTCCTATGATTTATCATTTTCATTTTATTATGTACTATTTAGTATCTAGATGCCTCATGATGATTCATCTCATGAGATACATTTATTTTGATCATTTGATGTTGCGCCGAAGCCGAAGCCACCCTCCGAGCACCTTAACCTTGACAGAGAATCACTCTGGAAGCAAACCCTAGGCTAGATATCCTAACAAAGGGTAGTGCACCTTTCCCCAAGGATAGCGCACCAACAAGAGCTGATCAGATATTCCAAACCCTAACCAAGAGATAGTCCAAGCCAAACGTGATCTACTAGGTGCAGCAGCTGCAATGACAGCTCTCCTCAAACCTGCGCACAAAACTGGGCACTGCAGTGCGCACAAGTGCTGCTCTGCAATTCTGAGACTGCCTGCCGGAATGAAGACTGACCTCCTGTATTTATACTAATTCTGGCTAACTGCCTGGGCCGACTTCTCATTCTGGGATCTGTCTGTGCAATATATATTATTTCTTCTAGCCGACTTCTTCTCTTGGAGGTTAATAACCTAATACAAGTTATCTTCTTGAGCCGAAATGTCTTCTAGGGTTATTAGCCAACTCATTAGGGTTTCTTCTTGCTTCCCAGAATATTCTATTCTCGTCAGGTTTACACGTGGAGGCAAATACCTCCCGCAGTTACCATAATATCAACACTCCCTCCTAGCTAGGGAGGTATTACAGGTAATGGTCTTGAGCACAAACATACCATTCACTTGGTAGCATTAACATAGTTGTATAGACTATCTCATGACTAGATCATGAGCACCATCATTACCATCAGTGTCATCAGTTGCACCATCTCTCGGAACCATACTCTATCTGACTAATCAGACATGATACTCACTCCACAAAGCGACACAAGAAACATTCTTCTAATCTAGAAGAATAAGTGTTCTGAACCATTTTCTGTCTTGGGAAATCTCTGTTCATTGATCATTCATCTAGCTGATAATCATTTTCAACACTGTTGATAGTCTTCAAGGCAATCGGAACAATATCATTCAATAGAACACAACTGTGTCTATCCATAGTAGTACACAACTACAATCTAGTGGTACACTACCACACCAAGTAGCACACAGGTACTTGATCAGTGATGTATAGTCACAAACAGTGGAACACATCCACCACAGCAGTATACATCTACTGTTCTAGAGACATATAGTCTTCATAACAATCATTTGATATCAACCTGCACAGAAACAATGTTATGATATAAAATGAATCATCTCGGCCATTCTCCCACTCACATCTGTGAGATCTTGGAAGCGCATCTACCCTCAGAAGGTAAAACATCAATGATGAGCTATCTGGACTATTCTTCTCAAGCAAGGAAGAATAACTGTCCTGATTTCTGAGCCTGGACCATTCTTCCGACACTAGACAAGGTGTAACCTGGAGAGAATGAGTCTGCCCTAAGGAATGTCTGTCCCTAATTGCTGAACCTGGACCATTCCCCATCCTGGGCCATTCCTCCGGCACTAAACAAAGTGCAACCTGGAGAGAATGAATCCGCCCTAAGGAATGACTGTCCAGACCATTTCCCATGTTAACCACAAGAGGAAATGCCTATCCTACACCAACCTCCAAAACGGACCACTCCCCATGTTAACCACAATTGGAACTCGTTGTCCGGCGAGGCGGGCCAGTCTTCTTGAGTAACCCTCAAGAAGAGAGACTACCCTAGACCACTCCCCATGTTAACCATAATGGGAAGTCGTTGTCTATGGTACATCATCAATCTGGACCATTTTCCGAACTGGAAAATGTCTGTCCGTCAGAAATCTCAATCCACTTTCCGAACTGGAAAGAATCTTCTCATCATATCCATCAATCAATAATACATCGGTGCTCCCTCCCAACCTGGGAGTCATCTCTTCCTTTTTTGTTTTTTTCAATAAGGAAGTCGTCTCCACGAGCTCTAGCTTGAGTACACAAACTCTTTTATCTTGAACATAAGCTTTATCAAAATGTTTGCTTATCTGCTCATCTATGGAGATATGTATTGGAGAACCACTTTCTCCTTTCTGGACTTCATCACAAATAATGTAATGCTTGATTTCAAATGTACTTCGGTCCAGAACACTGGTCTTCTCTGATAGCTTCATGTAGCTTTGATCCATAAAGTATATCATTGTTGGAAAACTGGAACATATCCATATGGCACTTCTTCTGTCATCATGAGATCTGATCTTCTGAGTAATCATCTTGATACAATATCTTTGTTATAGAAAATCTTCACCACGCTTCTGTTGTGCATTGGAGGTTCTCCACCAATTTGTCTTCTTCCATCTGCATACAAGGGTCTCTTTCTGGTATACCTCAAAGCCTTGAGGTTGCTCTTCATACGCTCTTTGTTCAATTGCTTTGGAGAACATTATTTGCATTCATCTGATGTAGAACTCCAACCCATGGATATTGCGGATGATATAAAGACTCATGTAGAGGTATGTTTGGTTTACTGGAACAAGTAATCGTCATAGTCTTCTCCCTCCATCTGGGAGAACCTCTAGTTCTGGATCTTGCAATGCTTGCATATATATACATTGTTCTTCATCACAACTTTCAGTTCCTCTGCTTGATTGCTTTTAGTGAGTTCATATCAGGCTGGTAATCTTGTGATTCTTAATGACTAGTTGTTCTGGCTTCTCTTTCTTTCTTGGAATCTTCATGTTCTTCCTAATGTTTTTCTTTAGCTCTTGGGTTCATGGAGTTTCTTATAGATTCCACGCCCTAAAGATTCCACTTCTTTCTTTAATTATAGAGTCATGGATGTGGATGGACAACCAGGAATACTTTAAGGCTTCTCTTCGAAGAAGACTTCTTCTGAGGTTGAACTGAACACGTACTGTCTTTCATGGCTGCTACCATGGATATATACTTCATCATCTTCAATGGCATAGGATTAGCTCCCTCCTAATCCTTGCTTCATGTATGAGTGCATATAATCGGCTCCCTCCGTCTAATGGAGTCCACTCTTCCGTTTTCATCCTTATTGTCTTCTGCAATATATAATCGGCTCCCTCTGTATAACAGAGTCCACGCTTCCATCTTATTGTCTTCTGCAAAACGTCATACGTCTTTCTCCAATTTTCTCTTGATTGCTGACTTCTTTCTGTCTTTGCTTCTTCTAAGTCTCTTCATGATTGATTCTGATTTCGGCTTATCTTGTAATAGCTTCCACATGATTTGTTTGATGTATCCTTTCATGTGTATTATCT
>WSFP011461087.1:0-18853 GCA_009831015.1 Picea engelmannii | reverse complement strand
CATGGGGAGTGGTCTAGGGCAGTCTCTCTTCTTGAGGGTTACTCAAGAAGACTGGCCCGCCTCACCGGACAACGATTTCTCATTGTGGTTAACATGAGGAATGGTCTGTTTTGGAGGTTGATACAGGACAGTCTTTTCCTCTTATGGTTAACAGAGGAAATGGTCCAGACAATCATTCCTTAGGGTTTACACATTCTCTCCAAGGTGCACTTTGATTAGTGTAAAAGGAATGGCCCAGGGTGGGGAATGGTCTAGGCTCAGCAATCAGGGACATGCATTCCTTAGGGTTTATACATTCTCTCCAGGGTACACTTTGATTAGTGTAGGAGGATGGCCCAGGGTGGGGAATGGTCTAGGCTCAACATTCCTTAGGGTTTATAAATTCTCTTCAGGATGCACTTTTATTAGTGTAGGAAGAATGGCCCAAGGTGGGGAATGGTCTAGGTTTAGAAGACAGGACAATTATTCTTCCTTGCTTGAGAAGAATAGTCCAGATATCTCATTGTTCTACTATGAGGGAAGATATTCTTTCAAATCTCATAAATGTGAGTGAAAGATTGGCCCAGATGATTTAGTTTATATCAGAACATTGTTTTTGTGCAGGTTGCTATCAGATGTTTGTTATGAAGATTGTATGACAGTAGATGTAGACTATTGTGGTGGATATGTTCCACTGTTCATGACTATACATTGTTGATCAAGTACTTGTGTGTTACTTGGTGTGGTAGTGTACCAATAGATTGTAGTTATGTACTACTATGGATAGACACAGTTGTGTTCTATTTTTTGTTTTGATTTCCTTGAAGACTATTAGCAGTTTATTGAAGATAATCATCAGCCACATGAATGATGAACAAAGATTTTCCAGATAGAAAATGGTTCAGAGCATTTACTCTTCTAGATTAGAAGAATGGCTCTTATATCACTCTATGGAGTGAGCATCATGTCTGATTACTCAGATAGAGTATGGTTTTGAGAGATGATGTAGCTGATGACACTGATGGTGATGATGGTTCTCATGATCTAGTCATGAGATAGTCTAGATGACTATGTTGATGCTACCAGGTGAATGGTATGTTTTTTTGCTCAAGACCATTACCTGTAATACCTCCCTAGCTAGGAGGGAGTGTTGATATTATGGTGGTTGCGGGAGGTATTTACCTCCACGTGTAAACCTGACGAGAATAGAAGACTCCAGGAAGTAAGAGAAACCCTAATGAGTTGGCTAATAACCCTAGAAGACTTGTCGGCTCAAGAAGATAATATGTATTAGGTTATTAGCCTTCAAGATAAGAAGTCAGCTAGAAGAATTAATATATACTGAATAGATAGGTACCCAGAAAGAGAATTCGGCCCCAGTAAGTCTGTTAGAACCACTATAAATACAGGGTGCCAATCTCTCATTTGACACATCTCAGCAGTTGCAGAGAGCCAGTTCTGCGTAGTGCAGTTGCAGTCTTATGAGCAGGTTTGGAGAAGAGTTGTTGGTGTAGCTGTTGCAGCTAGCAGTTACGTTTTGGCTTAGACTATCTCTTGGCTAGGGTTTGGACTATCTGATCAGCTCTTGTTGATGCGCTATCCTTGGGGAAAGGTGCACTACCCTTTGTATGGCTATCTAGCTTAAGGTTTGCTTCTTGAATGATACTCTGTCAAGTTTAAGGTGCTCGGAGGGTGGCTTCGGCCTATGGTTGGGTGACAAGGGTATTGCCAATGGTAAAACGAGCACACATCCTTCATATTCTAATAGTGGACTCCATAATTTTTAATAAACCATTCAATTATACGCCAATCAAGGCCGCCATGTGGCAGCCTCTCATTGGCTCATCCTTTCCATGTGTCATCATAGGAGTGGACCACTTGTCAACCTGTAATTGGATCACTTGTATTGTACCTTTCCCAGTCAGTTTCCAACAATCATGTGCAACGTGTCACCCTTGCAGTGGTGACATGTGTCACCCTTTTACCCCTTTGACTTTAACTTTGGCTTGAACTTTGACTAGTCATAAATTTTGCATACGAACTTCATTTGAGGTGAATTTTACGTTGTTGGAAAGTTGTCGTCAAGATCTATGCATTGATGGTGTTTTCGAAAGAATTTTGGACGGTCTTATTTTGAGCATTTCTGAACCATTTTTTTACCTCTCTGGACGTTCCAAATCTTTCTGGGCCTCTTTGAGCATTATCGGATCCTCTTGGATCATAAGGCCAACCACCTGACTCATTCTTTGTGTTTATTAGATGTGAATCAACAAAGATATCCTTCTATACATTTATTCACAATCTCATTGTTCCCATCGGATTGAGGATGGTAAGATGAGCTATGAGCCAATTGAGTACCCAAATAAGAAAATAATTAAGTCCAAAAATTTCTAGTGAAAATTGGATCTCTATCACTTGCAATAATCTTAGGGAATCCATGTAGCTTTTGAACTATGTCCATGAATGTTGTAGCTATTGTACTTTCTTTAAAAGGATGAGAAAGGGAGAAAAAATGGGCATACTTTGTCAGTCGATCCACTACTACCATGATGTTGGTCCTTCCCTCAGATTTGGGTAAACCTGTAATAAAATCCATCGAAACTTCTTCGCAATGTTGACTTGGTATATCTAATGTTTGTAGGAGACTTGGAATCTTGATTGTGTCTCTCTTATTCTATTGGCATACCACACATTCAAACACAAACTTTTGAACATCAATTTTAAGACCTTCCCATAAAAAATCCTTCTTGATCTTGTGGTATGTTTTCAAGAATCTTGAATGTCCTCCTATAGGAGAAGTGTGCAATTCTAGAAGGACCTTTTGTTTGAGTTGGGAATTCTTAAATAAATATAAGAGATCATGATACCATAACAAGTCATTCTTCCATACAAAACTATCTAATGAATTGAGGTCCTCTTGTAGTTGCTGAATGATCTTGCATACCTCTTGATATTTCTTCCATTCTATCATTGCTTCTTCCACCCAATCAGATTGCAAAATAGAAATAGCACATAGTGAACCTTATGTTTCTTCTTCTTTCCTTGAAAGGGAATTTGTCACAACATTATGTTTTCCTTTTTTGTAGCTAATTTCAAAGTCATAACCTAGGATATTGGTAACCCATTTTTGTTGCTCTTCTTAAGATAATTGTTTCTCCAATAAGTACCTCAAACTATCATGATCAATTTTTACTTTGAAGTGTCTTCCTATTAGGTAAGGGTGTCATTTCTTAAATGCATTTAGTATGGCCAATAATTATTTTTCATAAATGGGTTTGAGTTAGTGTTTTCCTTTAAGTTGGTTTCTTTCAAAGTTAAAAGGCCTTCATTATTGCATTAAAACTTCACCAATGCCATGGCCTAAGGCATCACACTCCACAATAAAAAAAAAAATTGAAGTCGGGTGTGGCTAGAAAAAGAGTTGTACATACAACCTCCTTAAGGTTTTCAAAAGATTGGGTTGTTTCTTGAGCCCAATAAAATGCTTCCTTCTTTAATAATGTTGTTAGAGGTGTTGCTATTTGACCATAGTTCTGGACAAACTTGTAGTAATAGTCTGTCAATATTAAGAATCCTCTAAGTTTCTTCAAGGTTTTGGGAATTGTCCATTCCATCATAGCTTTAATTTTGTTAGGGTCCACTTTTACACCTTCATGAAATACAATATGACCCAAATATTCCACTTCTTGAACCCCAAAGGCATAATTGGAAGGTTTTGCATAAAGTTATTTCTCTTCCAAGAGTTGTAATAATCCATCAACATGTTGTACATGCTCTTCCCGAGATTTGTTGTAGATTAATATGTCATCATAAATTACCAACACAAATTTTTTGAGGGGCTTGAAAATAGAATTCATCAATATTTGAAATGTTGAAGGTGCATTAGTAAGTCCAAATGGCATACCCTAAAACTTGTAATGACCTTCATGTGTTCTAAAAAAAAAATTGGGAATGTCTTACTGCCTCATTTTGATATGAAGATTTCCCGAACGAAGATCTAATTTAGTAAATAAAATTTTTCCATGCAAGTCATCCAATAATTCATCAATGACAAAAATAGGAAACTTATCTTTGATGGTCATTTTGTTGAACTATCTATAATCTGGACACATCCACCATGATTTATCCTTTTTCATAACCATCACCATTGGCGAAGAGAAATAACTTTGTCTAGGTTGAATGATGGAAACCTCTAACGTTTCTTGGATCATATGCTCAATCTCACCCTCCTGCGTATATGGATACTTGTAAGGCCTAATGTTAGGTGGTACACTTCCTGGTTGCAAATGAATAACATGGTCATGATCTCGAGAAGGTGGTAGACCCTTAGGAATTTCTCCAAAATACCTTGGAATGATTGTTGATAATTATTTGGAGATCCAATGGAGAAGAGGATATAGATGTTTGAACATCTATTGAGCACAATTGTGCCATTACACCATAGTTTTCCTTTTTGAGTAATATTGTCATGCTATTAGAGCTTATCACCTTAGAGGGTTTCCCTTATATACTGTTGAGAGGTCCTAAATTCCTTTAACTCAACAACAGGAACCAAACCCGCCACTGAGGCCCAATTAGACTCTACAACATTTGATAGTGGAATGATTCTCTAGATATTTCGATCTGGCCGATTTACCAATGGGATTTACGTAGTGATTGACAAGATATCTTCTTATGAAAGTTCCTCCTTCAGTCTAGACGTTATTTTTTGTATTTTCTCCTATTAGAAGGGGTTGATCAAAAGATTTTTTATGGTATAAACCAGTTGGTAAAAAGGGGGTTCTTAACTATTGAACAAGGTTGATCTTAGGATAACCCTTGTGCTCAAGCATGCTGAGAAAGATTTTCACACCTGTGACAAGTCTAGTACTAATACATTAACTTGTTGGTATTTCAATTATTAACTGAGATACGATTATCGAAAGAAAACATACATGCAATAGAATGATGGCAAGAAAAATAGTTTCTTTATCTCTAGCATTAATCACACATTAACACAATGATTTGCTTTCATCATTAGAGACAAGAAATGCAAAAAATATTGAAATAACTAACTTATCAATAGATTCATAAATTCTTACTCATTACAACATCCATTCATGAAATAAAGTCAGAAGTAATTCCTCCTCAAATCTAATCGCACACGCCTTTGATGAAAAACAGAAGTTTGTCTCCGGTCCTAAACATGACTTCTCAATTAAGGTAGTTCGGAAATAGTTCTTTACAATTCCAAAAATGAAGGTCTTTGCAAAAACCATCGACCTCTACTAAAAGGTCAATCCTCTTATTTATAACGAATCATTAACTAAAAATAGTTATCAAAAGTGAAAGCTAAGAAAAACAAAACATCGTCGCATGGCACTTCCATCTCTTTATCTTCTAAGAATCATCAAATAGTTTCACTGAAGTGGATGACTCTTCTCATACTCTGACCATTTGACGAAGAGTTCCTTGCATGTGTTGACATACGGGAACCTGTGTTGGTCCATCGAGGTTGAAAGGATTTCTTTTACTACTACTTCCCATGCTCGATACTTGATTATTTTGACACTTAACCACTGTAATATTGCTCGAGCCTTGATCGGATGCTCCATGAACTTCTCACTTGACCTAGCGCCATGCTCTTCACCTTTGTTATCTCTACAGTCCATGCTGATTCATGCTCTACATGTTGCTTGACTATTTCATGCAAGTTGACAAAGTCCTTGGGTGAGCCGAATTCTGGGAGGCATATGCCTTTCATCTCTCGATTAATATTTACCCATCTCCTTTCGCAATCGGCCCATTTTTTCTGAATCTCTCGCTGAGGTTCCTGGGCCATTTTCACACAGTATTCAGCTGCTTTCCTGATCCGATCTATGTTGTCGTCCCTCAGCACCCGAATGTCATGCTCTTCGGTGTCTCGACCCTTTTGAACCACATTGATGTAATCAATCATTTCCATTTCTTGGTGAGCCTTCTCATACCACCTTTCCACATCGTTGTAGATCGCTAGCATCATAAGGGTGTCTTCTTGGAAGTTGGCTATTCCTGGAGTGAAAAGGTATCATTCATTTGTGAATTTGTCATACGCGTCTTGGAACTCACTTCTCAAAAACATCATGTCTTGTGTGGAGTCCCGATAGTATTTTTCCAAATGGCACAGATGCTCCAACTCCTTAAGCGCAGCGACCAACACATTTTCATCTCTTATTGCTCTATCCAAGGTGGCATTTGTGATAGCCATCCCTACGTTGATAAGTTCGGACGTCTTGGTGTGTTCTGTGCTGAACATTTTTTCCTCTGTGGTGATGAGAATCGAACTATCCAATGTAATCCTCCTTTTCTTAGTGGTTCTCTTCATTATGGATTTTTTCTTTCGGTCATAGGCGATTGCTTGTATATCAACAACCTCATCAACAGGTTCGGGGATTTGCTGCTCTCCCCAAGTTAGAGTATTTTCCAAGCTCCCCACTGTGAGTATTTGTTCTAGGTTGGGTTCTTGGACATATTCCATATGTCTCGATGGTGCGACTTCCATTTGTTTCTCATCAGTTGGTGAGGTATCGACCAAAACTAAGGAACCAGGGGCAGGTTCGATACTTACTTGGCAATCAGTTGTTGAAATGTTGATTTCTTGTTGTGGAATTTCTTCTTTCTATCCGTGTGATCCTAGATCATCCCTCGAGCTATCCATTGGGGTTCCCGATACATAGAGTAGCTCAATTTTTAAGGTGCTTTCAACCTCATGCTTACTCTGCGAAAGGCTCTGAACTGGAGCATCGGGACCCGAGGCAGATGCTCTCTCAGGTTCTTTCTCCTCTGTAATCTGCACTAGCGTCATCAAGGACACCTCCGAACTCTCCTCCTCATCATAGATGGTTATCAAATCAAACAAGGGATTTGGTACACTTGTTCTTCCTGATGTCCTCGCTATCTCACGCTGGGTCAAAATTTCCCCTGGTGATCTGATTTGTGGTGGTGGAACTTCAGGGTTTTCTGACCCGGTGATTTCTTCAAGTTGCATCTTCTCTATGCCACTTGGCTCTCCTTGGCTTTTGATTGGATCATCAGCAGGAATCCTCATCATTTCTATCAGATCAAGGTAACTTTGCAATTGATCAATGATTCTCTAAGCCCCTTCTAACAAGAGTAATCCCCTTCTTTGTGCCTATGTGGTCTCTATCGCTCTGATTTCTTCCCTGGCTCTGAGAGCCTCTTAAGTCGACTGCTCTGTTGTCTCCACCTGTTCATCCATGCTGATGGCCTTGAACCTGGTCACATTTAGGTTGGTCATTCTCTGTACTACCTTGTCCTAGTATTAAGCGCACTCTATGAAGATTTCATCCTCAAACTTATCATGAGCGTATGGACAACAAGATGATACCTGTGAAGCATGTTGGAGGACCAGGCCTTTAGGGTCGTGTTTGCAGAATCGGCCTGTCGGGAACCTGAATTCAAGTTTCCTTAGCCCTTCTTGTTTAGATTGAGAAATTTCCTTTACTAGATAAAAACCCACATGGAAACCGTAGGATATGAAAGCTCGCTTCTTGTCCTTTACTAATATGGCGTTATATCCCTACAGGATAGTCTGATAGCAGATTTCTCCCCCAATGAGCTAGTATAGGACGTGAGTGGGTAGTAGATGTGGCACTCTGGTGGCCCCGAACACTCTCATATAGGTTGAGTGTTCATCCAAATACTAGTGGCCCTCTTTTGCTACCATTTTCTTGGGCATTCCCTTTTTTTTCCGGATAATCTTGGGCATTCCCTTTAAAATATAATAAAATGAATACAAGTGATGAATTCATCACAGATGAGTATGTAGGATTTTTTTTACCTGTTCTCCTGGAGTATGCTGAAATAAACGTGAATAGGGAGCTCCACAACATGCCAGCATAAATTCATGTCGGCGAAGACATTTCTCGCTCAGATGACATCAAGAAGGTACAAGACCATGTGGAAAGTGGGTGTTTCCCCTTCTTTCGGTGCCTAAGCCTCCTGTACACAGGTGCTCAATTGTTTGGAAATTATTTCTCCCCCGTTGAAGTTGCTCCTGGAGATCGCCACTGTGTACGCCAAGGGCATCCATGCTTCCGAAAACTTGGAGCAGTCCTTTTCTCCATATAGTCGACAGATGAGAGCCATCAAATAGATGTAAGGCTCCCTCAAGTTAACCGTCCCATACCAACCATTTCTCTGGTTGGTAAAATTATTTTCCTCCAACCATGAGGCCATCAGTCGGTTGGTGTCGTAGAATTCGTAGAACTTCACCACGAAGTCTATGTTTAGTCGCTCCTCTAGGTCTCTGAGCTTGTAGTATTTATGGACTTCTCTCAGGAGGAAAACTCTGATACAAACACCATTCTCATCATTGATTAAACATTTATGTGTGTCTGTATGGTCGATTAGCCACTTCAGAACCTCTATGCAAGGAAAAAACAGGGTTCAGTTGGATACCATATGCAAAATAAGATAGTCGAATGTTTGGGAATACCTGGTCGTCGAGTGCCCTTACGTTTGGGTCATTGTGTGGGATATACTCCAGGTACTCCTCTCAACTAATTATATTGAAAAGGTCCCCCCACTATGAAAGAATTACTTTGGATACGGTGCCTGCCTCTGTATCAATGAAGACCGTAGGCTGGACAAAAGATTTCTTTGTTGAGGTTCTTATGACTGGTTCTGCCCTGGGAGTGTATTCCAGCTGCCTGGCCGAACTAGGAGAAGAAACTTCGGTTGTATCAGCTTCCTTTATCTTGGGCACTCTCAACGAACGTTTGGTGGTTTGCTTTCTCGATGACATTTTACTTGCAGTTAGAACATAGTTTAGAGACTGTGCAAGAAAATCGGATGCATATATAAATCACGACCGCTGAATTTGACAAACTTGAACACATACCTCTGCAACTTGTTTAACCTGGTTTTGATAATCTTAGGATCAACACAATCTCAAGACGCTCGCTTTGTTCCTTCAGATGCTCTGGAATTCAAACTTGTGCGCAGAATGAATTCGTTCAAAACCATTCTAGATATTTAAATAGGGATGAACTTACCTTGTCGCATCAACCATTCAATTCGAGTTATGAGTGTAATTTTAGTAAATCTGTCGCCATATCTTCAAAGATGTTTAAAATTAAATTCATCATGGGTTGATGGCGCAGGCGCGGGTTGTAACGTGGCCTATCAACGGTTTCAAATTGTGGTTGTTCAATCGACGCATGAGGTAGCAACAAATGCAGGATGAAGCATTAACTGGTTTATTAAATGTCAGAATCCGATCATATCTTATGCTGGAAACATCCCATCGTTTTGCTAGTCGAGTTGGCGAGTCGGGGGTCGGGATTCTGCTTCAAAATATTTTCATTGATATCTTCTTGCAAAATCTCTAACGCCGATCGATCTTTCCGTATAGAGATGACGTGGCAAAGCTTACTAGGAGGTGTGACTAAGACGCAAGGAACCTTAATATGACTCGGGATGAAACTAGGTCGTACGACACCCTTACGTGATAAGGACACGTGGCATTCAAGACCGATGACTTCATTTACTCATGTTAATCGGAATCGGGACTTTCTTTAAGCTATACATTCTAAAAACCAACCCTATCTTGCCGACGCTGAAAAGTATCGAGGATCGGTGATCGGTGATAAACCTACCCAACTGCTCTCAAATCGACTCTCGCAAAAAGTCTCGATGCTGAAAGTGTATTGGGGATCAGCGATCGACGATATGTTTGTCGCAGACAAAATGATTGTTTTAACCTTTGTAGATTTCCCCGACCCCAATAAACTGCATCGTTCATCGGCTATCAGTGGTTTCTTTACGTCCTTTTCGAATGTCTATCCTTCCTGTATTTTTCCGATGCCGATGGGGATCGTCTATCTCTTGAAACTTTGTGTGAATAAATTACGCAAACCAAATTCGCCTTCTGATGATGTTGATGGGCCATAAGCGGTCGACGATTAGTGCAACTATGTGGCCACTTTACCTGCTTGAATTTTTCCGACGCTGAACCTAAGCGCGTTAGGTGCAATGTTAGCTGGCGATTCTTAATTCGGGTGTCAAGTTATTTTAGACATGAGTTTTCATAAGTTCAAACAAACATGACTTGATGATAAGAGTCATGAAAACAAAACAAAGATAATCCATTCCCCAAAGTGAAATCGATTTAGAAAGTAAATAAAACAAGTGGTACCCAAAAAGTGATAAAATTTCATAAGGTGTTTAGGGTGTGTTGAGCTCTCAACAAATGGTGACTTACAGGGCGAAAGCAGAATGTTTGTTACTTCCTCGGGTTTAGTTGATGCAGAAGTTGGTTAAGAACTTAACTGGTTTTGTTTTCATCAGAGTTTCTTCTATCCTAGCGTTTAAAATTCCCTCGGTTTGTGAATCAAGGCCCGCCTATGGGGTTTCAACCTTTATTCCACCTTCGTTCCTTTTGACCATGCCCCACACCCCCTTTTGAAAAGAAATAGGTAAAACATTCACTGGCACCGGGCCTTTTAGTTATCATCATTCATTTGCTACGGTGTCGCTCTGCTGCCAGCGAGCGTCCATAGCCCCGACGAAGTCACCCCCACGTCACAGACTTTGCTCTGTTGCCAGCGAGCGTCAATATCCCTAGCAGAGTTATCTGCATACCCTCTCCTACTTCATTCTCATTTGATATAATTGATTTTATTTTTTTCGACAGAGATGCCCTGAGCAAGTGGGAGAGGAAGATGTTTGTTATTTGCAAGATGAGATGGTTAAGGTGAAGTTTTTCTAGCTCTGTCTTGAGGTACATATGGTCCTTTCCAATTTACCATATTTCCCTTTAGGTTTTACCAGACCACTAGGAGGACACTTCATCACTTGCCAAGGTTGTTTATTTGCAAAGGTTAGATACAAAACTCTTTAAGAAAACCACAGTTTGCCCAACGTTTCTTGTGTTGCATGTAAGCATGAGTCAGGAAAAGAGTTTCCTATACCGAATTGATTAAGGTCAACTGATGCCTTGCAGAACACAACTTTATTGCACAAAAATACCACACAAAGAAAAACACAAATAAAGGATTCTGCAATCAACCTACCTAAAAGTAAAATAGCATGAAAACACACAAAAAAAAATTAATAGAAATATTGTTTTTGGGCTTGGCCAATCACCGGGAGGGCGTCAAGTTCCCCCCTTAGATTTTGCAACCGATACGTTCCTGCCCCAATATTATCGGCTACCTGAAAAGGTCCGAGCCATATATTATGAAACTTTGAATGTTTTCTCTTTGGTTCATTTACCTTATCCCATTTCAACACTAAGTCTCCTACTTCAAAATTCTTCTCTTTGGCCTTGTCCTTATCAAACCACCTTTTAACTATCTGTTGATGAGCGATGAAATTTGATATTTCTTTCTTTCTTTCTTCTTCCAGCATGAGGAGAGTATCAATCCTTTGTTGACTAACCGATGAGGGTTGTCCTCTAGAACCCTGAGCAAGATGAAGAGACGAAAGATATAACGTGTTCGAGAGAATGGCTTCTTGTCCATATACCAGAAAGTATGGGGAGTTTCCTATAGCTTCCTTGGGTGTTACTTTATCGACCCATAAGGCATTATGAAGTGAAATATGTCAGTTCCTCTGATTGTCTGCAACTGTTTTCTTCAATATCCTTACTAGGTTCTTATTGGTTCATTTTGCCACTCCATTCCCCTGTGGATAGAAGTTTGCAGATTATTTGTTTATGATTCCCTTGTCTAGAGAAAACTATGTTAATAGGGTGGAAGAAAAGTAAGCGTCATTATAAAAAACAAGAACAGAAGGCATATCGAACCCTGTGATCAGTTGTTGTTCTATGAATTGAATTACCACCTTTTCATTTACATGAGTTAGAGGGATGGCCTCTGCCCATTTCGTGAAATAGTTTGTAGCAGTCAGTATGTATCTATGTTGTTTTGAATAACTCAGTGTAATTTCTCCTATGACATCTAACCCCCATTTCTCGAATGGTCTAGATATGGCCACTAGTTGGAGTGGAACAACTGCTCTATTTTCCCTCCTCGCGCTTATTTGACAAGTTTTACAGTTTCTAGCGTATGTATGAATGTCCCTAAACAAAGTAGGTCAGTAATAGTCGGCTCTTAGTATCTTGCGAGTGGTGGTATTCCCAACAAACTGTCCATCTGCAGGACCATCATGGATCTCCTTCAGAACCTTGTCTGTGTCTTCACGTTCGAGACATCTCAAAATTATCCCATCATAATTTACGTGGAAGAGCAATGAATTTATGAGACGATTTTGTGTCGATTTTAGTCTGAGAGCTCTCCTTTCCTTAGGGTTTAGGTTTTCTGGGAAAGCCTCGTGATGCAAGAGATAAGTTAATTTCCCATACCAAGACTCCTGCCCTGGGGGAACATATAAAGATTCACTGCACCATAACATCAATTCATTCTCCCACCAGGAGTCCTCGTTTACTTGGTCTTGGGCTTCAACGACCAGTTTACACAATCTTTGTCCCTTAAACAATTTGACAGGTTTTATATATAGATCAAATTCTTGGACCACTACCATCCAGTTTCCTCTTCTTTACCCCATCTCATGTTGAGTGAATAGGGATCGGACTTCAAGATGAGGCACAATGACTTTGGTGTGATTTTTTAGAATGTAAGATCTGAAATGTTTACTGCTTTGTACAATGCATAATCACGTTTGTCTATAGAAGGGTAATTTATTTCAGCCCCTTGGAGATTAGTTCTCATAAATGATATAGATGCCTCATTGTTGTCATCATCCTTCTGAATCAATACTACAGCTAAAGATTGGTCGGAGACAAAATTATAAAGGAAAAAATATTTGCTAAAGTCGGGACTTTGCAACCCTGGAACTTGAGATATTGCAGTCTTAATGTTGTTGAAAGAACTTTTTCGTTCATCATCCCACTTAAATTAAACATCTTTGTGGATCATTTTTTGTAAGGGTTTGATAGTTTCAGTGAAATCGAGAGTGAACTTCCTCACAAAATTGATTTTCCCAAAGAAGGATTGCATAGCCTTTTTGTTGTGGGGTAAGGTAAGTTGAGCTATTTCCTTAATTCGTTTTGGGTCTATGTGAATTCCTACTTGAGATATAATATGACCTAGTAATTTCCCTTCCTCGACACCAAAGATTGTTTTCTTAGGGTTTAAAGATATATCGTATTTTATACACCTTTCGAAAATCTGGGTTAGATGTTGGATGTGATCTTTATTCTTTGAGTACACAGTCACGTTGTCCAAATAAACTACTACACACTTGTTGATTAGTCCCTGAAAAGCTAGTCCATGGACCTCTGGAAGGTTTCCCCTGCATTAATTAACCCAAAGGGCATGTGTTTATAAGAAAAGGTTCCACACTTGGTTCGAAAGGTAGTTTTCAATCAGCCTTCCTCTGAAACTAGAACCTGGTTGTAACCTGAAAAACCGTCTAGCAGGGAGAAAACCTCATAACCAGACACTATATGCAAGAGGTGTTCCATCGATGGGACTGGGTAGTTATCCTTCTCTGATGCTCTGTTGAGGTTTTTGAAATCCACACATAGGCGTATCTCCCCATAATTTTTCCTGACAGGAACCAAATTTGCTACCCAGGCAGAGTCTCTAACCTGAAAGATAATTTTAGCGTCTAGTAATTTCTTTAACTCCTGACACATGAGGGGTTCCAAAGATGGGTGGTACTTTCGGAGCTTCTGTTGGAAAGGTTTTATTCCGAGTTTCAACGGGATTGTGTGTTGGATAATGTAAGTTTTATAAGTTTTCATATCTCGGTAGGACCATGCAAAAACATATTGATATTCTCTGAAGAGTTTGAGATAATCTTTCCTTTTTTCTTTAGATAATGTCTTTCCTAGATTTATATTCTTAGGGTTTCCCAAGGTTCCTAGATATATAATCTCGTACATGGGACATGAGCTCCATGTCTTTGTGTTTTTTGACCCTCTAAATCTTTCACTTAAGTCAAAGAGGTTCTCCAAATTGGCTACCCCTTTCGGTATCGTGTGAAACCTTGGTTTGTCCATTGAGTGATCTGTTTCATCTCTTTGTTCATGGGGTTTGATGTCTACTAGTTTCTCTTAGAATATTTCATCGTCAATAGCCAGGTCTTTAAAATTTTCCTGATTGGTTAAAAAGTTTATGATCTGTTCATCTCCTTCAAAGACCTTCCAATTAGAAATATTGTTGGACACTGATGGTTTGTAGAGTAGTTCCACAGTGAAATGGGAGGCTTCATAGTCTTCTAAAAGGGATAGCCTCGAGGCAGCAGTGGCCAGGGAATCAACAAGAGTATTCTTTGTTCTGGGGATCATTGTAATATTGAAGGCTTCAAGATGTTCTATTAGCCTGTGCACTTCTTGTTGATAATTCCTCAAGTGGTGAGAGTTGAAATGTATAGTATTTTTTACTTGCCTAACGATAATTTCAGAGTCTCCTAAAACCTTTAGTTCTTTAAAGTTTAAGTCTATGGCTTTATTTAGTCCTTGCACTACAGCTCTGTACTTGGTAGTGTTATTAGTGCATTCAAATTCTAGTCTGCAGGACAGGAAATTTTGTTTCCCCTTCAGATCAATGAGGATACACCTTGCTCCTGATCCTTCTTGCGATTTAGACCCATCAAAGTACAAGTTCCAAACTTGTGAGCGAAAACCATCAGCTTCTCCTTGGCTACTAACTTCTTCCCTTCCACCTATTTGCTCTATGGTTTCCAACATAGGTTCTTGACAGAAGAGGGTTTCTTCCACCGATGTCGGTATATTTTCTTGAAAATTCATTTCAGATTTTTGAGTAAGAGGCACATCAAATGAGAGAGGGGAGAAATTACCAAAATCAGAATCACAGGATTAGTTTCCTAGCACGGGGAAATATGTCGACGAGAGTTTGTTGAGGGATTCTAAATCGGTGACAGTGTGTTTGAGATACCTTTCCCTATCGATCCTAATCATGTTTGTGTGTCCCTTTAATGGCAACCAAAGGTGAGCCCAGTCTGTGCTAAAGTATCCATTCAACTTCTCGGACCAATCTCAACTAAGTAGCAGTCCATAAGCTTCTGGTATATCTACTACAATGATGTGAATTACTTGAAAATTTTTTGGGTGTGTAGTCATTCTGATCACGACATCCTTGAGTTCTCCAATAACTTTCACCTGGGTTCTATCCAGTTGTATCACATGTTTGTCACTTTTGAGCAGGAATGCATTTAGTTTCTTGCAAATAGATAATGGCATAACATTAGAGGATGCCCTTGAGTCAACTAAACAATTATGGAGGTTTTTGTTGAAGACTTCAAACGTTAAAAGGAATGGTAGGACAAAAGGATTACCTTTTTTATCTACAGAGCAAGCGTTAGCATTTGGTTTATTCTTTAGATCTGTGGGGGCTAGATTTTCCCCTTGGTCAGTGTTTTTCATAGGATTTTCTATTGACTTCAAGGCTTGTAACAGAAATTCCTTTTGCTGGTGAATTCTACACATGTCCATGACTGATACATTTTCCTTCAATATTTTTAAATCTTATACTATGTTGTAGTCTAGCTTGGGTGAGGCTCGTGTATGGATGTTTATAGGTTTTTTTGGGGAGACAAAAGGTGCTTTTAGGTGATCGGATGTTTGTTTTCCTCTCGAAGTTTGGGCAATGGTAAGGTCACTTGAGACTGGTGACCCATACTTTTCATTTTCACAGCCAAGACCTCAGCGGGTGGTTCTTGAACCTCAAATATATTATTGGAAGGCATTTCCAAGTCAGGATCCCACATCAGCATGGTTGTTTCTTCAGGTGGGCCAACTTCTTCCTGATCGACAATATTCATCGTTGAGCCACTTGATTGTTCGGTAAGGGAAACTTCGTCTAGGAACCGATTGGCCATCAAATTCATGGCGTGCACCCATTGTGGACAGTCTCTTTCAGAATGTTTCTCTTGATGATAGGTACAGAAAGAGTCGGATGTTACATTGCCCAAGTCGATGTTTAAGTTGGTTGGGGGAGGTTCAATTTCTTTGAATGGTGGGTTTCTTTTAAAAAAAGGTTTATAGGGACTTTGGCTTGGTTTCCTTCCCCTACACTTCTCTTCATGTCTACGATTTCATTTGACAACTTCTTTATCATCCATTGTAGGTCTTCTATGTCTCCACTTCCCTTTTTGGGACCTTGTTCTATTTGTTTCCCTGGGAGTCTAGTCAACAAGAGTCCTCTCCTAGGTGGAGGTTGAGGTTCCTTCTTAACTAGTGAGACATGGCCCTCTTTACATCCCTTCATTTGGAATTCAATTGTTTTGGCTTCCTCGAAATTTTCAGCTAGGGTATGCTTGGCAGCCCTTTTTACAAACACAAAAATAGAAGCATTGAGAGCATAAGTGTATACTTTGATTTGCAACTCCTGAGTGGGTTTAGCTTCGGGCTGAAATTTGTTCAGGATAGTGGTGAATCGTTGATTGAAGTCTTTAACCTTTTCTTTTGAACTCATGGTGGCGGCGAACAGTTCATCCATTAAATCTCCTCTAGTGGTTTCTTCTACAAATTTGTCTAAAAAATCTTTTTGAAACTTCGTCCAAATAGTTATGGACACTATAGGCAAGTTAAAATACCACGTCGAGGCTGAATTCTCAAAGGTATAGGGAAAATACTACATACTACATCCTCATATTGGACATTCATCAGTCTAATAGCTAGTATGAACTTTATAATGTAGTCTTCAGGCAATCTGGAGGTTTCAGGGTTGAACTTGGGAAGTGACTTTTTTGGAAGTCAAGGGAGGTTATGTACCCGTCCGGGGATTGCCAGAGCATCTCTAGCCAACCATGGTTGATTATTTTGAGATGGGTTTCCCCTTTCTTCATTATGATCATTGTTATCCTTTGTGTCATCTGACTCCGAAGCTGAGAGATCCTAGTCAAACCCTTCCTCATCAGATTCAATATCGTCGGGCTCAGAGTAGTTACCAACTGGTGTTTCGGGGATTATATTAAGGGGATGTTCGATCTCGGTGAGGGCGAAATCGATTAGGTCTTCTACTGTGTGAACAAAAACCTGGTCGAGGGTGTCAACCACTAGTTTTCTTACTTGTTTTCTACAAGGAAGTAACAGAGCTAACGGTAATGCTCCAATTTGTCAGGCATAAGCTCTTGTGATTCTTATGAACAGGTTCAACTCCTCGTGGGGAAGAGAGTAAGGTATTTCAGAGAATAGATGTTATTCCTCTTGTTGGGGTGAGTTACTCATTTTAGGAGTACTCAGTGGATGTGGGTTGTCTTGAGAATGACTAGCCATGCATGTGGGTTTTCTTGAGAATGACTAGCCATGCATGTGGGTTGTTTTGAATCTATAAGTTGTGTGAAATATTATTAGCCATTCATTCAACAGGCCCTCCTTCTAGCGCCAATTCTGTTGAGGGGTACTAAATCCCTTTAACTCAACAACATGAACCAAACCGGCCACTGAGGCCCAATTAGACTCTGCAGCGTTTGATAGTGGAATGGTTCTCCATATCTTTCGATCCAGCTGATTTATCGATGGGATTTATGTAGTGATTGACAAGATATCTTCTTATGAAAGTTCTTCCTTCAGTCTAGACGTTCTTTTTTGTATTTTTTCCTATTAGAAGGGGTTGATTAGAAGATGTGTGTTGGTATAAACTAGTTAATAAAAGGGGGGTTCTTAACTACTGAAGAAGGTTGAGCTTAGGATAACCCTTGTGCTCAAGCATGCAGACAAATATTTTCACACCTGTGACAAGTCTAGTACTAATACATTAACTTGCTGGTATTTCAATTATTGACTGAGATACAATTATCGAAAGAAAACATACATGCAATAGAATTATGGAAAGAAAAATAGTTTCCTTAGATTTAGCATTAATCACACATTAACACAATGATTTGCTTTCATCATTAGAGACAAGAACTACAAAAAATATTGAAACTACTAACTTATCAATAGATTCAAAAATTCTTACTCATTACAACATCCATTCATGAAATAAAGTTGGAAGTAATTCCTGCTCAAATCCAATCGCACATGCCTTTGATGAAAAACATAAGTTTGTTTCTGGTCCTAAACATGACTTCTCAATTAAGGTAGTTTGGAAATAGTTCTTTACAATTCCAAAAATGAGGGTCGTTGCAAAAACCATCGACATCTACTAAAAGGTCAATCCTCTTATTTATAATGAATCATTAACTAAAAATAGCTATCAAAAGCGCAAGCTAAGTAAAACAAACATCGTCGCATGGCGCTTCCATCTCTCTGTATTCTAAGAACCATCAAATAGTTTCACTGAAGTGGATTACTCTTCTCATACTCTGACCGTTTGACGAAGAGTTCCTCACATGTGTTGGCATACGGGAACTTGTGTTGGTCCATCGAGGCTGAAAGGATTTCTTTTACTTCTAATGCACATGCTCAATACTTGACTATTTTGACACTTAACCGCTGCAATACTACTCGAGCCTTGATCAGATTCTCCATGAACTGTTGCAAGTGACCTGGCGCCATGCTCGCCACCTTTGCTATCTCTGTAGTCCATGTCGAGTCTTGCTCTGCATGTTTCCTGACTATGTCATGCAAGTCGACAAATTCCTCAAGTGAGATGAATTATGGAAGGTCGATGTCTTTCATCTCTCGATTAATCTTTACCCAGCTCCTTTCGCAATCGACCCATTTTTCCTGAATCTCCCATTGAGGTTCCTAGGCCATTTTCACCCAGTATTCAACCGCTTTCCTGATCTGATCTATGTTGTTTCCCCTCAACACCTGAATGTTGTGCTCTTCAACATCTTGGCCCTTTTGAACTGTGCCGATGTAATTGATCCTTTCCACTCCTTGGTGAGCCTTCTCATACCAACTTTCCACATCATTGCAGGTCGCTAGCACCATAAGGGTGTCTTCTTGGAAGTC
>WSFP011461083.1:0-18853 GCA_009831015.1 Picea engelmannii | reverse complement strand
AAATGATAGATCGGGCGACTGTAAGGAAAATCCAGATGTCCAACTTCCCAAATCCACTCTCAAATCCGGTAGATATGAATTCTCCACTGAATGGTGTGCCCCATTGGATGACTGAAACCCTACCTGGTTCAGCCCTGGTGAAGGAGGCCTCCAAATGCTCTGAAACTCTCCAAGAATATAGATCGGGCTATGAGAATCCCGTGGGAGAAGTTTCGGTCTTAGATCTAAAGAAAATCTCCCTAGATATGAGTTTTACTGAATCACAGGATGTCCCCTATGGATCCACGACGTCCCAATCTGTAGACAAATGTAGAATGATGATAACCCTCCAGAAAAGCCCTCAAATTGATGGTCCTGCCCCTGCAAACAAAACCCAACTGTCGGAATGGCCCCAGGCCCTCAGGATAAGCTGGATCAAACCTCCGTCGATAAGCTGGCGTTGAGACTAGAATGGTGTGGAGGAGTCTTTCATCCCCGAGACCAAGCTTTGGAACAAGGTGAGTGGATATTTCACCACTGAGTTGCTCACAAGGGTTTTTACAGCAAAACCCCCAAACTGAATGCTCAAGAACAATAGAAAATGCTAATCCAAAACTAGAATGAATAATAGGTGCACCCCAACCTCTTACTTATACTTTTCCTTCTAATTCTTTGTTGAGTTAGGTTAACTCCCAGGGTTAATCTTCTATTCTTCTGTTGAGTTATCTTTTACTCCTTTATAATTTTCCTTTCTTAAGTCAACTTAAAAATATAACTTTTAACTTCTTGACTTTTCCCTCCTCAGTGTGAGACTATGACCTAGTGGGGGTGCCCAGGCCACTGAGTCTTCTCATCACCTCTCTAAGAGGTGGGGGAAATTTCACATGTCTGAAGGAATAGTGTAGCAGTCTTTCTGGTATTTCTCTTTTTCTTCTCTTGGTGTAAGGTACACTATCTTTGTATGATTATTGTGTTGCTGCTGCATCAATATTGTGGCTAGGGTTTATCTATTGGTTCTAGTGTATACTTGCCAAAATTATTCTAAGTAAAGGTTAGTGTGCTTGAGGGTGGCATATGTGAATGCCTATGGTTGGGTGACAATGATGTGACATTGTATATGGTTAAATGAGCATACCAAAATTTTAACATTTTATTGCTCAAGATCTCTTTTCTGATTGTACATTTATTTTGTTGTTTTTTAGTAGGTCTTTGTTTTCTAATGACCCTTCTATCTATTGGCACGTTCCTTGTAATTATTTATTTGGAACACTTTGACCCATTGATCATGTTTATTTTCTTTTCTAATTTAATGTTTGATTGATCTTTAACTTCTATTTTTTTATGATGATTTCATGCTTTATCCTATAACTTGGTTTGAAGTGTTGTTATTGAATTTATGAAGGCACAAGTTATCTAAAAGAAGATTGAAGAGTTTTCATAGTTGATTCAAAGAAATAAGGTATTGATACATGATATTGCTAAAAAAAGGCAATTGAAGGTTGTTCCTACAATGTGATCACAATATTAAGGCATCCTAAGGTCAAGCATGATATCCTAGGATGACCTCAATAATGCATCATTCCTCTTTGTCTAGAGAACCTGGGTAACATTCCATTGAGGCTCTTAGGATTATTTATGATATTAATTGACCCTTTGAATTTAAGGTTTGATCATTTAGTCATTCTTTTCTATTTCATTTTTTTAATGATTACCGAAGCCATGAGTGGATGGTGTAGACAATTTAAAGCTCAATCTTATGTGAATTTCCCACTGCAATCTAATCATCTTATTGTACATTCTTATGATTTCACTTCGATTTAATCCTTCTGCTCATCTCTCATTTTGCAAGAAATTTGGAAATTTATTCTTATACTAGGTCAAATTTTATTTCATTAACTAGATTTTAATCTATTGTTGATCCTATTTGATTACAAGTTCTAATGCTCTATCTCTTTCCTTGAAGGGAAGTTTATTTTGATATCTTGCTAAGTTCTTATGCATTGGATTGAAATATCATGCCACTACATCATTGAGAAAGGAATATTTGAATTTAATAAAAGAGCATATAGTTGTGTCACATCCTCTTGCTTTCTCAATGCATTCATGGTATTCACACTCATGTTTGTACAAGATAGGCATGACTAAGAAGGTTGGTTTGTTCTCTTTATATTTTCCTCTACTTTCCTTCTACTTAATTCTCCTAACATCTAATAATGATAATGTAGACTTATGAGCAAACATAACACTAGAATGTGAATCCATTGACTTAGAAGAATATACTAAGTTGAAGCCAAATTACCCTATGTTCAAAATGTTGTTTAAGAGCTTAGGGAAATGAATTCTAGAGTATATATATTATAGCACAATTATTAATATCAGTCCTACATGGAAATTGTTTACATTTAATGTTTGATAATTGAATCACCTCTATCTCTCACACCTCAATTTGTAATATCATCATATCATTAAGGAAGGAATGGTTGTTTTACATAGGATAGACATACTTGTTTTAACGTTTTTATGCCTATGCATATATATCCATAACTCTACTCTTGGGAATTTGTTGTTTATAGTTTATTTGGAATATATGGAGTTAATACTAATGTTTAGCTTATATTTCTATATATTTTGTGATCCTTCATGAACTCAGTGTCAACAAGTGTGTGAGGAAGGGTTTTATTGAATGCATTTTGTAAAATGTTTTATGAGATTAATGTAATTTGTTGGATCAGAAGTACCTAAAATTTGACTCTAGAGATACATGTGACTGTGTTTCTTTATGCATGTGCTTATACAATGTACATGTTCTCATTGTCTTAATTCTTTTGTTTAAATGTTTTCTTCTTTGTTGTTTAAGTGAAGTATATGTATTGGAATTCATCTGCAGATTGATGCTCTGTTGCATGTATTTTGTTTTGTGATTCTTATATAATCATCTTGGGATTAGTCCCTGATAGATTCCCTAAGGGTTTATTGTGTTCTCTCTAATCCTTCTACTACAATGATATTTATTGTCTTAAATAAGCATTTTCTACCTTTCCTCTAAGTAGTTATATTTCAATTCACCAAGTGTCCAACAAACCATCATTGATCTCTGACTCTGTGACTCCATTTCCCAATGGACCTTCCATCTACTCCGCCACCAACCTATTTCAAAAATCGTATTCTCATTTCAGATCTGGCCACTGAGACTAATTTAAAGTGAGAGATTCCTCTCTCGTTGGGAAAGGCTAGATTCCAAACATAAAGTTGGTTTGAAGGTTACCTCTGTGGTTTTCCTCCCACAACCGAGAAAAATTACGGAGTGATAAAACCTCCATTTAGGGGGAACCAATTGTGTCTTTGTTTCCATATGCAAGTCTAGATAGCATTCCTATGCCCATCCCATCCATCCTGATTCCCACAACCAAATATTCTTTTAGTGGGGGACCAAGACTTGGTTTGAACACGGGAGGTGGAATTCCTTCCGCCTCCACCATTCCTATGAGCGTCTCAGTGTTGTCAGGTGTTGTTTTACCTTTTGGGTGGAATATTCCTCGTGGTTTTGGGGTTGTCCCTAGTCAATATGGGGGAAGTAGTATTTCAGGAGGGTTTAACTCCCCATGGGTTAGCACACCTTTCCATGGGGGAACGTCCTTTGGGGGAAATGTTTCCCAGTGGAAAGGATTTCCATTTATTAATACCTATGGTCCTAGGGCGCTCTTCTTTGGGACAAGTTTTGGGAAGACATTTTTGTTAGGTTCTAAACCTTACCCCTAGGGGAAATCCCTCCTGGGGCGTATCTAGTCCACAGAGTATTCATGCTCCTAGAAGTTCCACCATCCCTATGGGCACCCACTCTTCTTTAAAAAATCAAACCTCTAGTAGTTGTTGGGTTCATGTTTTGACTATTTTATTGCGATGATCAAATCCTTTTTGCATCGATATTACATATGTTATGCTTCATATTAGCCATTTTGAATGATTCTCAAAGGTTTATATATCAATTCACCATGAATTCACATTAGGTATGTATAATTGGTATTTTTGTAATGGTTTTGTGATCAATTCAGTTTAGTTCGATGTTTATGAAGATCTAATGCATGGTCTTCTTTCAATAGGGAAAAAACCCAGTCCGATCCTCCATCCAGTACCTCGTCCGACACTTCGTTCAACACTTGATCCGACACACGATTCGACACTCCATCCAACACGTGATTCAACACTCAGAGTGCACTGGAGCTAGGGGTTGGTACATTGGTGGCGTTTGGTGGACGAATCAATGATCTGGGTTTTGTGCCCCCTCATGGCCTCTAGCTACAAAGCTCGACACACCTCACATTGGGCAGTTGCAGTGATTGTTGAGTGGCTCATGAAATTTCTATAAGTTGTTGTTGTTAGAACTCATTTAATGAGTTTGTTTTTTTAGAGTAGGTCGACCTATGAAGCTGTAAATTATATATAAATACCACTACCTGTGGAACGACTAAGAGAGTTTTTTGTTGTTGTTTAATACATACATTATTTGCAATTTTGTTCCAGATTGCATTGAGTTAAGCACCTGCATTTTCTTGTTGGAGTGTAGCCACGACTTGCTGGGGGGGCCACCAATGGTCTAGGTGACTGTGTATATCTATAGATATTGTGTGTTCATCTTGTTGATTAATTGTTTCTTTACTATATGTATTTCTCAATTTTAATTGTGTATATGTCAATTATAATTTGTTAATCTATTTTGTTTTTACTTAATTACAAGTTTCTTGTAGGAGATGGTTAATTATAGTATTGTGTTTTTTTCCCTTCTTAGCTATGAATCGTCCCACAGGATACTAATTTAGATAGTTGTATTGAAGTCTTGATTAATTACTTTGGTTTTGGTAATTGAGACAGAGCATTAGTTTAGACAAAGTATTAGTTTAGACAGAGCATTAACTTAGACAGAGCATTAGTATAAATAGAGTATTAGGTTAAGATTGTTTGCAAGCTTTGATAGATTAGTTGTTTCAAGTTTTGATATCTTTAATTGAGATAGAATTAATTGCCATTTTAATTATTCTTTGTAGATCTATTTTTTTTATTAATTTTCCCTTAGTATGATAGGACAAAAATAGATTTTGGATTATGACTTCTAAAAGAATTTTAGTTAATTTTGAAATATGATTTTTAATGATAGATTTAGTTCAGTTTAGATCATGAAATCTCAGTCATGAATTTGAATTGTAATTTCTAATTGACATTGATCAAGAATTAGAAGTTTGCACAACGTGAATTTGAATAAGGGGTTTTAATTATGAGTTTATAGATTTTCTTGAAGTAGTGAATTTGAATAAGAGTGTTTTTTATCATTGATGATTGATGTATAAAGTTTAGAGATCACATGGATCCCCGAAATACTTAGTGTTTCTTCTATGATGGCAAAGCTTTCTTTAGATTGTCTTATTCATACTTTCCATTTCTTTGTAGAAGTCAGCATTGAATTAATTCCTATTGAACTGTCACTAATAGTCAGATGCCATCGTGATATTATTCGACAACAAAGACACAATCATCACCTTTGAGTACTTTCTTTCCTTTTACTGCAATCTAGAAATAGTTTTGATTAATTAGAGTTTGAATACAGTCATAACACTTTTACTTTTGATTAAAATTTATTCTTCACGAAATATAAATAGTTATGAGTTCTTTTTAAGAATAGAGTTCACATGTCAAAATAGTCTTGATAGGTCAGTTGTTTACTTTCTTACTTTCTTAGAGATAGATAGATCAAATATCTCAGAAATAACTTACTTGTCGTTGCTTACTTAAAAAGATTGAATAGATTAACTAACTTTAAAATAGATTTCTATTTGCTTATTTAGAAATAGTCCATGAATTCATTGTTTGAAGTTGCTTAGGGTAAATAGTTCATAATCCTAGAATTACTTAAAGCTCATTAATAGAATTTGTTAATTAATGAAAAATTAAAAGAATCATCTCTTTAGAAAGTAGATTGATAAAGTGTTGATCCCTAGGTAGACCATCTCCTTAGTTAGATAATACTTCCATTAGCTTTTCTACCTTAGCTCATACAGTGACACAACTCTAAGTTTACTTACCCTGAGTTGACAATTTAATTGAGGGAATTAGTACATATAGAATACCCATCATTTTTGGTGTCATTGTTGGGGAGTTGTCTTAAGGTAGGAAATATTTATGGAGTAGATCATATCTAAAACTTAGAATTAGTTTGGTGGAAGGGGAAATTTAAGACGAGAGGTAATAACCTGCGCATCTGTTATAGTAGGTTCCCCCAAACCCAATGGTAGTTTTTCTTTTTATTTTATTTCATGAACAAACCTAGGGACCCAAAGGGAAGATACATTAAAACCAAACCAAAGCTTCCAATCAAGGTTCCTTATAACCTTTTTGGAGGAAGGAACACTCCACCCATAAACTCCACAGATCGATATCGGAAAATAGGGGTTATCTCAACCCAAAGAGATAAAGCAGTCTCTGAAGAGACCAAAACCGGGAGCACTATAGAGTATAAAATTGAAACATCAATAGTAGTGGGACAGGAGGAAAGACCACTCGGGCCATCATTAGAACCATCCAATACAACCTTTTCTTTTTCACCACCATCAGGGGACCCTAACTTTGTAGATATCATTGACCTTGAATAGGTGAATACTCAGTTTGGCAGTTCAACCAATATAATTATTTCCCATGTTGAAATAGAAACTTTGACACCAATAGTTTTAACCAGCTCGAGTAAAGTCTCGGACATCTAAAAAATAGATAAATATTCCCATAGAAGGGATACCTTTCCTAGGAAAGAACCTTGGGATACTTTTCTATCTTCAAGGATAAAACCATTTAGGTATTCTCTCTTCGGAAACCAAAATAGTATGGATGATTAGGAGAATCAAAACCATGTAAGACATGATGAGGGAGAATAAATTGGAAACCAAACTGAAACCACCTTTGGGTTTCCAATTTTGGATACCACATAGAATTTCAACATGAAGAAAATTCCACTCTCGGCACTACCCACCTTTTACGATAAAAGCAGTGAATACCCAAATACCTTCCTATTTGAGTTTGACATCTTGTGTAGGAGCTACAATTACTTGCAAGATGCCCATAAACTAAAAAAATTTCCTTCCACCCTCAAGGATTCTGCACTAAGATGGTTCATGGGGTTGGGAGAGTCCACTATTAGGTCTTGGGAAGACATGAAAGCTATATTTCTTAAAAAATACCAAGATTACTACAAGTCCAAGGATTCTTGTAATGATATTTTTAAGATCCAACAATTAGATGATGAGAGTCTCAAGGATTACATGGAACGGTTTACTTATATCTCATAGAATTTGAAGTACCATGACCTTCCAGATGATGCAGTCATGACTCTTTTCCTTAAACATATTTCAGAAAAATACCTAGAGACACTTAACCTGATGGCATCATGTGACATATCCCATAAACTATTTACCAAGATATGTGAAATGTGTAGGAATTACTCGAGGAGTAGAGAGAAAACAGGGAAGAATGTTTAGGATCCTTATAGTAGAAACCTAAAAACAGTTAGTTCAGGTGGAAGGGTAGAGATAGGAAACCTACTAGAGAAATTCAAAACCAATATATTAAGTACAATAGGTTCCCAGTTGGACACCCTAAATATTAAAAAGAAAAAGGAGGAGAATGCAACAATGTGCATATTTCGTCCAAGATGATGGAGGAAGCATTCCTCAATGGAATTCCCATTAGATAATATTTATATTTTGTGGCTTCTCCATCGAAGACCACTCAACTAAAAAATTCCCTTCACTTCCTAGTTTATTATCAATTTACAAAAGTGGGGATCCTGGGGAATCCTCTTATGCACCTAGGAAGCCATGGAATCCTAGGAGTTAGCCTACATACCATGATCTACCACCCCAAGTTCCACCCTATTATAAACAACTACAACAGTGGAACTCACTGAATTGGAAAAAATAGGTCTACACAACATCACCATCCTTGTCTACAAGGATGGAGAGGAGGGCATACCCAAGGAAACACTAAAGCTCCACCTTTCCCTATGCCCACTCATTCTTACCCCCAGTTTCCATCGAAAATCCCACAACTTTTGCCAGGTTTTTTTCCCCCACATTTACCTCCTATTCCACAAAAACCCCAACAATACCATAATATAAGCTCTCCAAGACCGACATTATTACTGACACAATCAGTGCCCAAACCAAATAACAAACCAACTCAACCTCTTCACAATGTTGATATGCAAACATTTCTGATGTGTGTTATTTCTCATGTTCCATTGCAGGAGATTCAACTAAGTTCGAGAAAAGTTTTGGATAGATAGAGGCCTTCAGTAGTTATCTGGGAAGAAGAAGAAGATGAAACTCCCAAACAATCCATGGATGAAACTACGTGGGAGGATTTTATCACTCCTAAAGACCAGGAACCAAATCTTCCCCAAAATGAATCTTCACAGAATACAAAATCCCCTCCTTATCTAGAAAGATTAGTGATTGAGAAACCTGCGACCCGGCCCAAACTTGACATTCTGAATGAATTGAAGAGTATCTGTGTCAAAATTCCCTTGGTACAAGCTATAAAGGAAATTCCAATCTATATTAAGGTGGTCAAATAATTGTGTATCAAGAAACCAAGTAGGAAGCAGAAGGATCCTCTAACAGTGCACTTGATAGGAGAATTCTCTGAATACATATCAAATCTACCTAGGGTCGCAAAGTATGGGAACCCATGGAACCCTATAGTAACAATAACCATTAATAAGGTTTCCATCAGAAACACTCTCATATACCTAGGGGTAGCCATTAATGTTATGACCGTTACTACCTTGGAGGAATTACAGTTAAAATCTCTTCTTAGACCTACCCCAACTATTTTGGAATTAGCAGATAAAACAAAGGTTATACCCGAAGGAATATTAGATGATATCATACTTACATTAGCCTCATGGGAATACCCAATAAAATTTCTTGTCATTCATTCAAAGGATCCTGCTAAAGGGAATCTCGTTATCTTGGGAAGACCTCAGTTGGCCACAACCAATGCATTTATTGGCTGTAGAGAAGGTGAAATGACCATCTCAAATGGAATTTATATACCGAATCTTACAATATACCCACCATCTCAAACTATCATGGAGAATATATGGTGGCTTGAATTTCCATATGAGAATGAAGACGGGGAATAACCTATGTTGCCAAGTGATCATTCCTGGGCACTTCAGGAGTAAACAAAGAAAAATGTGCTAAACCAGTTTATTTATGCTATCATGTGTGTTGATTTTCCACAATATTTTCCCCAATTTGAGTACATGTTTGGAGAATAATTTCAGGAACATTTGGACCCATCAGATTTGTCTTTGACATATTTTGGTTTTGACATAGATGAGTCTACCACATCTTATACCATGCCCTATGAGATTAGTCTAGGGAAATTCCTACATATAAATTTTGGACTAGATGTAGACCAACAAAAATAGTTAGTAAATGTCCTGAAAGAACAATCAGGGGCATTCACCTGGGAATACAATGATATGAAGGGTATACACCCTGATACATGCATTCATCACATATATACCCAGGAAGAAGTAACACCTGTTAGGAAACCACAGAGGAGGGTGAACCTGACACTCAAGGATACAGTAAAAGAGGAGATAGAAAATTTATTGAATGTCGGCTTTATTTATCCGATCTTTGACAGTAAATGAGTATCCCCTCTTGTAGTGGTTCCAAAGAAAGTAACCGAGAAATGGATAATTTGTGTCAATTTCCAATAACTTAATAAGGCCACTCTGAAGGATTATTTTCCCCTTCCTTTCATTGACCAAGTCTTGGATACCTTGTCAGGGAAGAAATACTTCTCCTTCCTATATGGATATAGTGGGTACAACCAAATGCTCATAGCACCCAAGGATCAAGACAAGAATACTTTCACTTTTCCTTGGGGAACCTATGCCTATAGGGGTTTACCATTTTGTCTGTGTAATTCTCCTGCCACATTTCAATGAGAAGTACTAGGGATATTTGTTGATCTTATTCATGATTGTGTGGAAATATACATGGAAGACTTTATAGTATATGGAAATACTTACAAGGAAGCCATAGATAATCTAGAGAAAGTCCTTATTAGATGTTAAGAAATGAACCTATCCTTAAGTCATGAAAAATGTAAAATGTTATTGACTGAAGGATTAGTCTTAGGACATCATGTTTTATCTGAAGGGATTAAAGTGGATCATACTAAGATTGAGGTAATCATCAAAATTCCGCCCCCCAAAACTAAAAAAGATGTAAGAAGCTTTCTTCGACATGATGGATACTACCAATGATTTATTGAAAATTTCACAAATATTGTTGCACCCATGTTTGGATTGTTAATAAAATATGTTGATTTTATTTGGACTGACTAGTGTCAAACTGCCTTTGAAACTCTAAAAGCTGAGTTATCTGTGGCACCAGTTCTTAGGGGGGGAAATTGGGCCCTTCCATTTCACATATCCATTGATGCCTCCAATAATGTAATAGGAGGAGTATTAGGGAAGAAATAAGACCATCAATCCTATGCCATTTATTTTGTGAGTAAGAACTTGTCCCCTACCGAGTTAAACTATACAGTTACCAAAAAGGAATTCTTGGCAGTGGTCCATGCCATCAATAAATTTCTCCATTAAATCACATGATACAAAGTATTTGTACATACATATCACTCTGCCATTATATTTCTCATGAATAAACCTATTACCAATGGTTGAGTGACTAGGTGGCTCCTATTATTACAAGAGTTCAATATCATCGTCCTTGAATGAATTGGAAAGGAGAATTTAGTAGTTGATTTGCTTTCATGCATAAAACATGCGAATGATGATATTCCTGTTGATGATATTTTTCTAGATGAGCATATCTTTTCCCTCTATGTAAATACCCCATGGTTTTCAGACATGGAAAATTATTTGGCTACTAGGAAGTTTCCAGCTCATTTGTCACCTCATGAAAAGCATAGAATTATCACACAAAGTGATAACTATTCTTGGGTTGGCCATGACCTTTTTTGTACTAAACCAGACTTGATTATTCGTAGATGTGTCCAAGAAGATTATATACCAAAAATATTACAAAGTTGTCATGATGGACCATGTGGTGGACATTTTTTCGACAAATGTACAACATATAAGGTGTTACATTCAGGTTACTATTGACCTAGCATTTTTAAGGGTTCTACCAAATATCTGAGGAGTTGTGATAGCTATCAAAGGATAGGAATACCCGCATCAACTAATGAAATTCCCTTACATACCCAAGTTATGATAGAACCTTTCTATAAATGGGCCCTTTATTTTGTAGGACCAATTTCACCAATGTCTCGTAAGAAGAACTATATTTTGGTTTGTATAGATTATGTCACCAAGTGGGTAGAAGAAAAAGGCTTATTTTGGGCTATCGAAAAATTTGTTGTTGAATTCATTTATGAATACATATTTACCCACTTTGGTGTTCCTCGTGAAATTGTTATAGACTAGGGCACCCAATTCACTTCCAAGTTGATGAAGGGATTAACAGAGAAATATGGGATCAATCATTACAAGTCTTCTCCATATCACCTGCAAGCTAATGGTCAAGTAGAGTCCACAAAAAAAGTTTTGGAAACTATATTAACCAATATTGTTCAATTACACCATAGGGATTAGGATAATAGACTTCCAAAGGCTTTGTGGGCATACCATACCACCTGGAGAAACACCACTGGGCATACCCCTTACGAGCTAGTGTATGGAAAACAAGTACTTATACCAATAGAATTCCAAGTAAGGACTTTCCGTATTGTCGCACAATTGGTATTAAACCTAGATGAGGCACAAAAACAATGAGCCCTACAATTAAATGAGTTGGGTGAGATTAGGAAAGATGCTATCCAACGAACAATGTTAGTTCAAAACCAGAGGAGCAAGTTGCATGGAAAATTTATCAAGAAGAAACAATTCCAACATGGTGATTGGGATTTGTTGTTTGACTCCCAATTTAAAACTTTCAAATGAAAACCTACCACTTGGTGGTTGGGTCCTTATGAGGTAGTTACCATGTATGATAATGGGGTTGTTAAGATTAAAACAATTGATGATGGACAAGTCTCTTTTGTAGTGAATGGACACTGACTCAAACTTTACCATAGACCCATTTCCAAAGAATATTTTCTACAGGTCATGTCAAATGACAAGGCATTGGCCTTAGTAGATGGGGAAGTTTCTTCTCCCTCTCCCTGTTCTTGAAAATTTTTCTGAATTTTGACTGTACATATGTAAATAATTTGAAGTGTGTTTTTGTTGATAAACAATTCTAGAGATTTTTGCAGTTATTTGTTTCACCTCGAGTGGACAATTTCAAGGAGACAAAAAGGGAATTATT
Organism: Picea engelmannii; assembly: GCA_009831015.1. Taxonomy (NCBI): domain Eukaryota; kingdom Viridiplantae; phylum Streptophyta; class Pinopsida; order Pinales; family Pinaceae; genus Picea; species Picea engelmannii. The sequence continues at coordinate 6,479 of WSFP011461083.1, read as the reverse complement.
TTCCTTCAAAAACAATATTTCTATATTTGAACCTTGTTTTCTGCTTAAGCATTAATTGAATAATGACTTGTTGTAAATTAGCCACATTTTTGCAAATTTCTATCTTCTTTTTTCTCAAGGCATATTTAATGGCAGTTTCTCTTAACCTCCACCACTAGAGGATATAAGGAAGTGACACCTTGACTATAAAACCTAGCGCTTACTCGTACAATTTTCCCAAGAACCCTGAGTAGGTGAGTAAGTATCTTTATGAAAGAGTAACAAGAAGGTTTGATTAGTGGTTAGCCATGGAAACATCACTATAACTTAAAAAAAAAAAGTGAGTCGAGCCTAAAGATACGTTTCTACTGTTTTCCAATGGTACCATCCACTACACACTAAAAATGCTTGATTATACCATATCTTTGGATAGGCTACATCTACTTAAGTACCCCTTACATAAGGAAAATCTATAAGGAATACATAAAGAAGAGTCATCCTCTAACTTAAATACCATCTCAGTCTTAAATAAAAAAATAAATTTTAGAATTGTCTCCCCATCTTCTTGAAAAAACCAATATTTATATAAAACTATTAAAATATGGTCAACCAGTCTCTACTGTAAAAGGGTGTAAGAGGCTAACCCATTAGGATACTAAACAAGTTTGTTGGCAGTGGGTACCAGCATGTGGTATGACTAGGTAAACACATAAGAGTACTGAACAAGATTGCTAGCAGCGAGGCATTCTACCTAGAGAGGGTGATGATTTGACAAACAATAAATAAAATTCCTAAATCTTAAACTTGTCCTCATGTACAACATTACTTGTAGACAAATATGAAAATAAGTATGCATGGTTAAGCAAAGGTTGATTAACTCCATAAATCTTCCATTGGGAACTAGATTTAAGACTATCCTAAGACTCCCTCACCTACCTCTTATTAACTATATGTAGGATGTTATTTCCTAAAGGTGAGGCCATACTTTAACCGTCTTGTCAGACTAATATGTGAAATTTATCTCTACTCTTGGCAGGCTGTAAATCTTAGGCTATTGGGAGAATTGATTGGTTCCCTATATTTTTTATTATGAGGTGTCACAATACTTAGGAGTGAGGGAGGGGTTTCCTAAGCTGACAAATGATAAACACTACCTATCTATATTATAATCCATGAGAAGAGGAAGTAGAATCTCTGTAAAAATTTTGTTATATTTTTTTCACGATATTCTGGCCTATTATATCAACAGATTTTTTTTTTAATGATAAATTCTATACTGTTGACATCACTGTGTGTCATAATCCCATTGTACATTTTTAATGAAAGACTGTTTAAATGGTTCTTTGTGTCAATTATAGACTGTTAAATGCTAACTGCAGACTTGTGTTACACGGATATGAACAGAGGAACAAATTATTTAACAGAGGAACAAATTGTTTTATAATGTACAAAAATGATGAAACCACAATTAACAATGGATCATTCTATTTACACTTATCCTATGCATGCTCCTATTCATCATGACTGTTAGAAATTTCCCAATTTGAGTACTATGGGTGAACGTCCATTATAATGGGGATAATTTCTACTTGCACAGGAGTACCATATGGAGTGCCATATGGAATGCCATTTGGAAGACCAGATGAGGTTCCATATGGATGACCGGATGAAGTGCCATATGAAGGACTAGATGCGGTATGCATATATTGTAAATGACCACAATTGCATGCAAAAAAAGGATCATTCGAATTGATACACCTGTTTCAGTAATAAGCTAATATGAATTGAATGGTATGCTTTTTAAAATTCACATTGATAATTCAATTAAAAACTTTTAATGCATTTTTATGATCAAATGTCCAAGTCGAAGACTTGGACATTGATCTAATTCACACATAATTGCAATTGCCTCCAAAGTACATCATTTGAAATTCAAATGTTGCGCAATCATACTCACACATGGAAATAGTGTGTGATGAATTCATTCACACATTCAATTGTTTTCCATCTTAATTTCATTAAAAATCGGGTGTTTTTCACAATTTCCATTCCACTCATCCCTTGCTTGTTGTGTCATGCTCACCCTCTTCCTGATTATGTTCTTCTGCTCATCCTTCGCACTATAACCATGCCTAAACACTATGAAACTTCCTCCTATGCCAAGCTTATGGCCTGTTATATCCCTAATTTTCTCTACACATGATTACCTAGCATTTGGACCTCTTACTTGCATTTTTTTCCAAGCCATCACTAAGTTGCTCTTCTAAAAAAACAATTTTTTGAAGATGTACGTGCCCTTCTCCACTACTTCCCACGTACATATGCTTGATGCAACACTACAACTCGTGTACATATGCATGATGCACCACTACATCCCACGTATACTTGCAAAATTTGCAAAAAATAAAAATTTGCAAGGTATTCGTTGAGATTACGGGCTATTGGGTAGTTTCCTGACTAATCCACCGCCTATAGCCCATCACCTAACCTAATAACCATCCTTTTCAAATACAAAAGGAGGTGTTGGTGTCTCATTCCACATCTAGACATAATAAAAATGAAACTCTGCTCGTTTCACATCCCCTCCTTGCCCCAAGCATTTGCAAACCTTTTGTGAGAATACCCTCAGAATTTCCCCATTTTCCTTCCTTTCTCCATCATAAACCCATCATACTTCCCAAGAATAAGGTTGAGAGGAGAGGATTATCAAAGGTGCACTTGGAGCTTGGTGAAGTATATCCTAGACCAGGTTCATGGAGTAGTAGACAACTTTGGTTGTAAGTGATCATTGTATTATCAATAAAAGAAGTACTTTTCCTGTCCAAAAACATGATGTGTCGAATGTTTGCATTTGTTTTATGTTTTTATTCTAACATATAACCATGGTTTATGTATGAAATGTATTCTTGTAGCTTTCTGTTTGTCTGTCTTTGAATGCAGGCCAACCTTGGGAGGAGGTTTGCAGTCAGCGAAGCTATCGAGTGTGAGAGGATCATCACCGGACGCGGAGTAAAGGTACAATTACCTGATCCTTCTCATTTTTATTTTCTTTCATGAGTCTAGGGTATGTTTTGGGTAGTTAGATAAGTAGGATAATTTTAAACGGTTATTCATATGCCTACATTGTAAACCCTGGTGTAGCCATAGGGGGGTTTTTCCCGCTAGCAATACTAGGGACCATATTGGGGAACCTTTAGGGTTTTAGGGGACTTTTTGGGTGTTTGATTGGTTTCATACCTTTTTTAGTTTCTTGTTGAGTCTGTTGAGTCTTTTAAGGGGCTTGGTCACCTGTTGGTGCCATACCATTTCTCCCTACCCCATCAGTCAGTCTGTTTACTTCTTCTTTTTAAGAAGAACATAGGTGTAGGCGCTATGTTGTGGGTCAACACATGTACATACATGCCTTTCTTTATAGACTACCTGCGTACATACACAGGCTGCTTAAGCATCAATAGTGTACTTGTGTCAAGAAACTGTTTTTAAGAAGAGTCAATCAACCTTTTCCCTAATTGAGTTTTTTACTTCTCAGGGTTTCTTGATTGAGTTCAATGTCTCTATTTTTATAGTCATAGATTGGGTTAGATGTTAGTTTGCTTGTCTTTTTAAATATTTTTTGTGTTTAAATTCTGAAAGGGTTTTAGGCAAGTATTTTAATTTGTTTATCAACCTATTTGGTGTCTTTAGTGATTCCCTATGATCCATAATGCACCATAGGTCAGTTTCAGTCTTGTCTTGTACTTCTTTTCCCCCTTTCAATTTCTTTAAAGAAAACATAAAAAAATTATTTCAAGTTTTTCCTGTTTAAATCATTTCCAAAGAGAAAAAGATTTTTTCATTTCTTAGTTTGTTAAAGTAGTTAGGGTAGTTATCTTACTTGAAAGGAAAAATAGTTCAATTTTCAAGTTCTTTACTGATTTCTTAGAACTTAAGTAGCTCGTAGTCAAGTGAAATTTCATTTTAGGCTTTATTTTTAAACATCTTTGAAAAGAGTTAGTTATGGAAAATTGGTTACAAAGAACTAGTTGAAATTTTTTATTTTTCTAGAACTAATTTTGCTTTCATATTTTCGTTTATTTTCTCCTCTTTCGTCTCTCATACACATCACTAGTTTCACTACATATCCTTTGAGTTAAAACAATCCATTTAAAACGAACTCTAATTTAAAATTAACTAGACTTTTATGTTTGTAGGGTCAATCAACTAGTTTAGGGCTAGAGCCTTGAATTAGGTTAGAGAGGAAACTCTTCAAGTCTTATAAACAAACATTGGAGTCAGAGATAGGGAGTGTAAAATTCCAGTGATGTGAAAGTCATCCGGGACCCCCCTCTAACACATGGTCTAAACATGAGGTTGCATGAGGAAAGGTAGCGGAGATAACCCCTCGAAAGCCGGACCAAACGTAGTGGGGAACACATATTGAGGATCTGTCATGGGATACTGTCGTTTTCATTTTTTTACGGAGCTTCATGGACCTCGAATACATTCGATATCCTTAGTTGTCTTTTGGACCACTTGATTTCGATACCCTCAATAGGTTTCAGACTTGTTATCCTTCTCATTGCGGTCCACCCGACTATCAATTGTACTTGCCTGGTGACTTTTTGCGAGATGGAAACTTAGTTGCCTTTATTTTAGGGACTTACACAGGTGATTACGATGGTATATCTCAATACCTAGGGAAGAAATTGGGCCATGCTTTGCAGAGTATACCCAAAGGGTGATTCTGTGTTCGAGTTTCACTTGCATCGATAAGTTTTTCTAGTGTTGGCTAGTGTAACTGTTCTTCCAACTAGATAGTCCAGTTTTTGGTTTATCTTGTAGGAACTTTTCTAGTGTGTTCTTGGTTTTAAATGTTAGTTAAATCCTTATGGTGTCATTGATATTTTCATAAAGTGGAAGATCAAGAGCTCCGCCCATCGCGAAGGCTTCAGGGTCTGCCATCAGTTACATTGGATCCACCACCGCCACCGTTACGATGAAGAATTGACCAGCAAGGGTCATTCGAAGCAACCAGGCCATAATAAACTGTGATCAACCCAACTTCGAGAGAAGAGTACTAAAATTTGGAGCAACTCACTGTTTTTGAACTTGGAGTGGAAGCTCTCGGGCCAGCTAACCCTCCGACCACTGACTTTTCGACACCAATCTTGGTACAAATTTTCCATCCAAGGGTAACACCTCACGAGCGTCATATAGTATTACAAGTAGCTCTGGAAGCAAATGTTTCTACTTCGTTAGGGAGTCCTCACACTCCCTCAATGGCTTCCATCACAAGGGGTATTCCTCCTCCTAACCCACCTTCGTCAGTCTGGACCATAGTGGTATCGACCCTGTCTACTTTGGGTAGTGGTATAATACCATCAACGACGACGACCACTGCTCCATTCACACAGAGTGTGACGAGCCCTCCATTTTCAATGGGATGCTCGACTTTGATAAGAACTTCGTCCTTATCTACTCCACCCTACAAACCATGGGTCAGGGGGAAGGGAGCTCAAAAGTGTTGGAGTTACTTCACACACACCTAGGATTTATTTTTCCTAAGGTTTTTCCTTGTTTATTAGTCATAATTAGTCATTATGCAGTCTCTTATATTTTAGGGGAGAATATTCCACTTGGAGAATATTCTCTTTCAGTTGACACTTCAGTTTGACTAGTTGAGTTGAGTTTAGATGTTGCATTGGTTTTGTCACCATGAAACATGGGGATCATCACCATCCTAATGTGAAATTTCCTTGGGATCATCACCAAACTAGTGCATTACCCTTTATTTCCTAATTTAACTCCTCACTAATCTTTGTTCAGTCAGTTAACTGAAGACTAGTTGACTAGTTAACTCAACTAGGTGGAAGTTCACTCCTGTAACTACCTGAGAGACTAGACTAGGTGGAAGTTTACTCCCGTAACTGTTGGTGTGTGTCCAGATCACTCTAGATCACCACTATGGCTCATTAGTTACTCATGTATCCTATATCTATTGTAAATTATTCACTCTTTGAGTGTGGAATACGATTAATGAGAATTCTTCCATTCTTTCTCTCCTTCTTCTTCTTTCTCAATTTCTCTCTTTAAATGTGTGCAGTATTTTCTAGCTATATATATTATGTGCAGGTTCAACACATTTAAATGGTATCAGAGACAACAGACTACTAAGAAAAATCTACACAAAAATATTTTTGCATGTACTGAATATTGAAGAATGCATGAAATATGAAATATATGTTTTACTCACCGATAATACTTCTCACACCTCATAATTATTTGGAGTGGAAGCCAAATATTCTACTTATTCTCATAAGTAGATGCTTATACCAAATAACCATGGAAATTGAAGTAGAGCATGATTCCGTCGATGAGAAAAATAACTTTCTCAATAGACAAGATATGGCCATATGATTTATCTTCTTGTCTATTTCTCCAGAAATTCTCCATCAAGTATATGAAGAATCACAAGAATCAACTCCAAATTAATTATGGACCAAATTGGAGGTTCTATTTTG
>WSFP011461078.1:0-18854 GCA_009831015.1 Picea engelmannii | reverse complement strand
TACACCAGTGTTTTACATGGAAACCCAAATAGGGAGAAAACCACAAAATAATTTTTCTTATATGTCTTGAATAATTACATTCATTGGAAGCACCAACTTCCTTTGTTTTCCGGCTGCAACTGGAAGGAGGCTCCAACCCCCTAGTTTCTCAGGCTACAACCTGAGGGAAGCTCTGAATCCCAAATTCTATGGCTACAACCAGAAGGAGGCTACAACCCCCTATGTTCTGCGACTACAACCAGAAGGTGGCTACAACCACCTGTCCTTGCCCTATCCTGCCACTCCGAAGTAGAAGTAGAATGATGGGACCACTGTCAAACTATCACTGTAAACAAACAATCAATATTTGACCTTGATTATTCACCTTTTTATATAATATGGGCTCATTGTTTCTTTTGTTGAATCTATTACTGATCATATATGAATCAATCCCGGAACACCAAGATCTGGGATCTTGCTTAAGCCCATATAGTGCTCTTTCCAGTCTGTATGCTTTATCTTCATGTCCTTTTATCACATATCCTAGTGGATGCTCCACATAGGCTTCTTACTCTAAAATATCATTTAATAATGTTGAATTTACATCCATTTGATACAATTTCCACATGTTTTGAGTTGTTATGGATAAGACAACTCTAATTGCATCTAAACTTGCAACTAGTGCAAAGGTCTCACCATAATCAACTCCAAGATGTTGTGAAAAACATTTTTCTACCAATCTGGCCTTATACATTTCAAATTCACCTTTATCATTAAAATTGGTTTTGTAAACCCGTTTTACACCAATGCAATATTCACCTTCTCCTAATTATACTAAATCCCATGCATCATTCTTCTCTATGGGATCCATTTCTTTGTCAATTTCTTTGACCCACTTTTATTCTTTATATGTTTCTTCAAAATATATGGGTTGACAAGTAAGCAATGCAAAAATTTAATGCATGTCTAGATCTTCATATATTTCTCTCAAACTTCTAGTCTTTATAGACCTTAAGGAAGCAATTGTAGGACTAGATTCACTTATTGGTTCAGAAGTAGAAAGAGACTGGGTTGTTGGGCTAGATGACTCACCTTGAACATAATTTCTTGAAGTTCTCATTGGAGTATATCTATTTGATGATTGGGTTTGTGAACCTTGTTGTCCACCTTATGAAATCCGCTCCTCTGCTTCATCTTATTCTTGATGTATTGTTGCTCCAAATGACATAGTCTTGTCTATGCTTCCATCCCTTGCTTCATGTTCTTTAAATTCAACATCCCTATTGATTATCACCTTCTTTGTCAGTGAATTATACAATTTATATTCCTTAGACTTATCTCTATAGCCAAGAAAGATGCACTTTTCACTATTATCATCTAACTTTATTCTCAACTCTTTAGGCACATGAGCATATGCCACATAACCAAATACTCTGAAATGTGCTACATTGCAGCTCATAATCATCCATGCTTCTTGTGGGACTTTTTTCTTTGCACTTTGAGTGGGGTATATGTTCAAAAAATAAACAGAGCAAGATATTGCCTCTCCCCAAAAGTCATTTGCCAAATTTGTTGTTTTTAGCATACTTCTAGTCATATTCATAGTAGTTAAGTTTTTCCTTTATGCTACACCATTTTTATGAGGTGTATACATTGATGTAAACTCTCTTTTGATGGCATTTTGCTTGCAGAAATCATGAAAATGATTTGAATCATATTCACGTCCTTTATCTGATATTGACACTTTAATTTGTTGGCCACTTTGATTCTCCACCAATACCTTGAATTCTCTAAAATTTTCAAAATATTTGGATTTCTTTCCAAGAAAGTAGTCCAGGGATGATTTTAAGGATGGAAATTTATTTTAAAATGTAGAAACCTTGGCGAATCTTACTAATGCTTCATATGCCAACTATAAATGTTTGGCTATATTTTTGTAAAAATATTCAAATTTCTAAGGATTTATATAGTTTTTATAAAATTTTGGTGATTTTTAAGGTAAAATAATTTTATCCTATAGAATTTTGGTGAATCATTTTTAAAATAGTGAATCTCATTTTTGGGAAAACCATGGAAAATTAGCCCATGAGCGAAATTTAGCCCCTAAAATCATCTATGGAAAGTACACCCAAGTCTTTCTGTTGTAATCATATATGAAGGTTAGGAAGTAGTAACTTCCTCCTAGTGACTGGGTCTACATTGGACCACACATATATGTATGAACCAAATCGAATGATGCCTTTTTTATATATGATGCAGGAGCATCCCTCACATCAAGCAAGCCAACGCGGAAAGCAAGAGACAGCTGGACAAGCCAGCCCAAATTTTTGAAAATGCTTTGGGATAGTTGCGCAAATCTTAAATGAAGTCATTTAAGAGGAGGCGCCTTTGTATATTGTAATGGACCTTGAGCAGATAGCTCTCGTCCTTAGGTAGATAGTCGGCATTTAATAGACTTAATGCAGTTAGATAGGAATTTAATTCTAGATTTGATAGCTTTAGAATCCAAGAGGGAAAACGGATATAGACACCCTCCTTTGTACATTGTAACATTATTGAGGTAGCAGGAGAGCAAGCAGAGAACTATATGAAGAACACCCATGTACAGGCATTTGAATTAATACAAGCAAGCTTTGATTCAAATTCATGGTTTTGTGTTGTTTCTTTGTGTATTGATGTTATGCTTAGGAATGTTCGCTTCCAGTTATACATTTTCTTTTATATGCTGTGTATATGATTTCATGGTTGAATTGAAGTCTGAAGGGAGGAAGAGATGAGTTTCAATTGTTTCTCTATTTGAGCCAGAGGATTCCTGCAAGGAGTGCAGTTGAAGTCGTCTGCAAGGAGTGCGTTGATAGAAGGCTCAAATAGTTAACTTTTGTTCTCATTCGCCCAAGAGTGAAAGTGGGTTACAGGAGCCGTGCAAGGAGTGCGCAGGCTAAGTTAAGTCTCAGAGTTGCGATTTTGAGCGGAGGAATCAAGGACTGCTACTGCAGGTGTGCGCAGAGTCGAAGCTTCAACACTCAGACGTTGTTGAAGGGTTGTTGCAAGGAGTGCACGCAAGAAGCTTCTTGAAGGACCTGGAGTCAAGAGAAAAGCTCAGGAGGGATAGGCCTCTAAATAGCCGAAGAACAACGTAGAGAAGTTGCGACTTTGAAGTTGCAAGGGTGTTGCAGGGTTGCGCGCAGGAGGACGAGTGAGAATAGAGGAAGGTCCTGGAGTATCATCGGGATATTGAAGGCATCGGGGGTTTAGAAGTCAAGAGACTCGAGACCTTTCAAGTCTCGAAACCCCAAGAAGAAATCCTAGCCGTGGATCTCAGGGTGGACACGCATCAAATATCCGAGAATAGTCGGGGTTCGGAGCATCGGAGATTCCGGAGGCAGGATCCCTTTGTCGCTTGAAATCGCGAAATGCGATATTCCGACGGAAGAGTTGTGTGGGGCCACAACAGGAGTTAGTGGAGGACAGGTGGCATCATATCGAAATTCGGGGAATGGTAAGTCCCGAAACCATCGACATCAGGATTCGCGATCCCGCGAACCCCGAAATCCCGATAGAAGTGACGGGAGGTGGAAAGGTCGACCCGCACATGTGCGTCGGAGTTTCGGTACATCGGGTATCGGGAGTCGGTAAACCTAAGCGGTTGATATCACGAGTAGTGAAGTCGCGATAGAGCAGAAGTTCCGACAAGAGAAAGTCAGCGTTGACTGACCATCGGGTCTCGGGGATTCGAGAGCCTAGTGATCAACCATTGAACTTGCGGGTTGCGAGTTTCGATTTCCTGATAAATAGAAAGAGGGAATCGAGTGAAGGTTTCTATGGGTGAAGATTTCCCGATAGGGGAATAGAAGAACCTTGGAGTTCTTCGGGCCGAGAAGAAGAAGATCCTGTGAGTGCGTGTGGACCTTCTGACCTGCGGGTGGTGAAGGGGGGCGCGTAGCGATCACTATAGGACACTCCCTTAGGGAGATTGTCCTTATTTTTCTTTTCCAGAATGAAACTCTCACATGAACTAACTAGCTCTTGAATGGGAGGAAAACCTTCAACCATATTTTTTTACTACAATAGTTTTAGACCACAAAAATGTAGATGACCAAATATGAAATGCCACAACCAAAAAAATCCAAACATGTTTCCTTTTTGGAAATGAGACATCCTATATATCAGAATTCATAAAAAGAGGATACATTCTATTCTTTTTCATATTCACCCTAGCAATCAATATCTTACTAAGAGGTTTGTTGTATATAAAAAAAACATTTCCCTTAAAAATTACATTATGCCCTTTTTGAGTAAGTTGGTCAATAGTAATGAGATTATGTTTCAAACCCGGTGCATAGTATACGTCTAGTATGTTCCTTTAGTGGTATTTTTTGTTCAAGATGTTGACCATTCCTTTTCCCATAACATTTAGAATATTTTGTGACCCCAATTTAGCTTTAGTCCTTATTGAATCATCCAAATTTCAATCAGGCTTTTGTTTCCTATCATATAATTGCTACACCCTCTATCTATAATCCAAATAACATTAGAAGTCTCTTTAGAAACATTACAAGGAATAAATATTCTTCATAGTTCCCAGAGGTGTTAGAATAGTTTGCATCATGTATGTTAAGGTCAACCTTCTTCTCCCTACATTGATTTGCATAATAACCTAGCTTAAATTACAAAAAAAAACACTTAACCTTGGATTTGCCATGCACCTCTTATTTGGTTGTGAGCTTCTATTGTTGCTCCCCTTTAAACTATGAGGATTTTTATCTTGTCTCCTTTCTTGTTCTAAACTATCTCTCTAGCCACTACTTATGTTGCTCCTATCCTTGCCAATTTTCCTTGATCCTCTGCTTCCTTTTGAGATAGAAAACTAATATTTGAATACATTTTCAAAAGAATCATCTTTCCTGTTTATTTTGGGTTCATGGAATAGAAAAGATCCCAACAAATCATCTACTAATAGTTTTGTCAAGTCCTTAGACTCTTCAATGGATACAATCACTACTTTAAACTTCTTAGGAAAGGTTCTAAGAACCTTCCCTACCACTTTCTAATACGGAATTTCATCACCATTCTTGGTTGGATTACAATGCTTATGACTTGGTTCATGAACTGGTCTACTTACTCCTACTCCTTCATCTTCAAATTCTCAAAATTCATTCTTAATGTCTAAAACTTGACTATATTTACATTGGTAATGCCCTGACAATTGGTCTCTAGTATCTTCCAAGTTGTTTTTTATAATTTTTCTACTGATACCTTGGGAGATATACTTTCATCCAAGTCATTTTGGATGAGTTATAATTTTTTTGCATCCTTCTTCCTATTATCTCTGATCTAATCCTTTTGAGAATTTGTTGAGGCTTGCTCGATTGTTTCGCCTTGAATGCCTGATCAACTGGTTCTGCATAGACATGAACTACAAAATCCCAGACATCCTAAGAGTGTAATACTATCCTTATTTTGATTTCCCAAACTTCATGATTCTTCCCTATGAGAATCAAGATCTATGGTTGTCCAAGGTGATTGCTTGAAGCCATATTTTTTCTAAAGAGATTTCCCTTCTCAAAAAATAAAGCGAGTAATATATTTTTTTAATGAACCACTAAGAAAATGAGAATTCAATACATGTCAAGGAATTCATTCCAAACCTTTGAAAATGAAATATTTCAAAGTTATTAATAAATATAATTCCTATCTCTTAGGAACAAAGAGTTTCTTAGATATTTCCAATACTTTTCAAGACAAATACTTTAAGAATCATTCATATCATATAGTGCTAGGGATACGAAGGATTCACTAAATATTAGTTCTCGTAATAATTACAAACAGCTTTACTTCCCATACTATAGTCAAAACCCTACCAGACCATTCGAAACCGAGAAAAATCATTGCATAAATTGATCTGTCAACTTCAAAACACCATCAAACCCTTGCAGGAATCTATGCTCTCAAAAGCATCTCATATTACTCTAGATGCTAGTAGTGAAGGAACATAAATGGAAATAGATAGGTTTTGTAGTGAGAATGGGGTCTCTTACTTCAGCAAGCAACAACTCTTTCTTCAATGGACGACTCAGATCCTTCAATGGACATCTCACCTCCTTCAGTAGGGCCTTTTCCTACGCTCTAAACCAATTTGAAGGAGGGAACATTGGATTACCTGAAACTATAGTTGTATGTACACTCATAAACACACACACGAATGAGGTACAACTATTCAACTTCTTCCTGTGCTTTAAACCAATTTGAAGGAGGGAACATTGGATTACATACAACTACAGTTGTATGTACACTCATAAACACACACATGAATGAGGTACAACTATTCAAATTCAATGCTTGTATTGCTTCATGAAAGAGATATAAATACACATAATTTATTCTAGAGAAACCTTCAAGAAATATCTATAGAAGAACTATCTAGAAATAGGTTTACTAATAATAGACTATCTTGACAACTCAACTCTTCTAGAGCTTTCTATATGAAAGAATATAGATATAATCAACCTCTAGACTCTTCTAGAATTATATACAACTAGAGGGAGCAATAATATTGTAACAACAAAGTGGTTGGACACGTCATTCTGCTCTCATTTCATCTACTTTAATAAATTGGGAAGTCAAAATTGTCTCTCTTGTGAAAAACTTTAATCATTGGTTTTATATTTGTGGACCTAATAATCAAGCTCCATCCATTTCCTTGATTCCATATGATCCAAAAACACTAAGGTGGACCCTCCTAGGATTTAAAAACTCAAATTGGTGGATCACCAAAAATATGCACAAAGTGCATGATAAGCTAATGTACTAATTTCAAGTGGATAACCATTTTTTTTGGAATCAAAGTTGTTATATTCATCATCTATCCCTATTATCTATACTTTGGTATAGTTTTTTTTACAACCTTTATATCTTGAATTGCAAATTGGATTTTAATCCAGAAAGGAATGTCTCTGAGTGCCTTGACACTTATAGGGAGAGACATGGTAAAATCACCATTTTTTTTGTTTAAACTCATCTGCAAGACTTCCCCGTAACCAAGAATGTGCATGTTATGCTCAAATAAACCTAGGAATCAATCTTTCATGTGTGGCTTTAGACATGCTCTAGATTTCATCAATTAATGTGCCATTCCCACCACACTTGATATTGCATTTCCAACATAGACACTACAAATCTTGTGACAAATCCATGCGGGTTGCATGGTTATGGTATTTCATTGCTAAATGCATCCTAGTGTCACTTCCATATTCTTTAAAACAACATTAACCATTATTTTTGCACCATTCTCATGTGTAAATGCCACTAAATTATTTCTTGTTTCTAACCAATTACCTACCTCTTTGTACAATATTTATTTACATGATGAATGGCTATATTCTCAAGTCATATTTCATCATTATTATCAAATCTTCAAATAACATGTGTCGATTACATCATTCTAATGCATAAGTGAGCTTAGACAATCTCATGTAAAAGCAATGTCACACAAACAAGATCCATTCCAAAACACAACCATGCATAAGACTGAATGATAAAACCATTATCAATGTGTATATGATATCAAACCAAGTTCAATTAGTAAGATCAATCCATGTAAATATGCATTTAATGACAAGGAAAAACCAATTTGTCAATTTGTTCAATTATTTTATGCACTCCAAAACATTTATAAATAATGACCTAGAAAGGTACTTTTGAAGTTGAAACTTAACCCAAAATATTTAAAATAAAATGAGGTCACCCGATTTGCCAACTTAATGCGTGTTAAGGCTTCAATAGGTCCACACTGGAGTATTTACATAGTTCCTAATATGAAGAGAAGATTCTCTTTCAACTTTTTCCCAAAAATAATTTGAAACTCTACTAAAAAACTCTTGACAAAACCTCTACTTAACGTGAATGGGCCTTCACATATATACCTTTTGTAATGAACATTTAGTCTCTTTTCCAAACATCTTAATAGATAAGTAAAATAATTGTAGAATTAAGTATGGTGTTAATGTTTTATTTTCGTCAATATATTTAATAAATAATTAGTTAACTCAATGTTTTTGTAATCACTTTTCTCGTGTTAAGTTTTCTTCTCTTATATATTATCTTTTACTATTGTTTTTTATTATCTTTTATTATAAAACAATATATTTAATAAATAATTAGTTAACTCAATGTTTTTGTAATCACTTTTCTCGTGTGTTGAGTTTTCTTCTGTTATATATTATCGTTTACTATTGTTTTTTATTATCTCTTATTATTATAAAACAATATTATGGATCAATGGAATTACGTTTTCTCCTCCTATTATTATAAAACATAAAACACATGTATGTATTATATTTATTACCTCTCTTTCTCTATAAAACAATAAAACAATGGTATGTATCAATGGAATTACGTTTTCTCCTCCTATTATTATAAAACAAATGTATGTAGTATATTTATTACCTCTCTTCTTACTATATGAAACAATGTATATATTAATGGAATTATGTTTTCTCCTATCATTTATTATCTCCTATTACAAAATAAGTTTATTATCTCCTACTATTACAAATACAAATTAATTATATGTATCATTATATGAAACAATTGTATATATTAATGGAATCATGTTTTCTCCTATCATTTATTCTCCTATTACAAAATAAGTTTATTATCTCCTACTATTACAAATACAAATTAATTATATATATCATTGCTTTTTCTTTTTTAATATCTCCTACTATTACAAAATAATATTAAAAACTTCCTATTATTATAAAACAAATATATGTGTTACATTTATTACCTCTCTTATTATATGGAACAATTGTATAAAACAAATATATGTATTATATTTATTACCTCTCTTATTATATGAAACAATTATTAATGGAATTATGTTTTCTCCTCTCATTTATTATCTCTTACTATTACAAATTAATTATATTTATAATTTCTTTTTCTTTTTAATAACTTTTACTGTTAAAAAATAACATTACAAAATAATTTTGTGTATCATTGCTTTTTAAGAGTGGTGTGATGAGTTCCCAACATTGATGATTTTACAAAGGAAGCTTCTAAAGGCTTTGTCTCCTTTAGGGAAACACATAGTAAGCTTCCAAATGCCTTGTATTCTTTAGGGAAACACAGTAATATCGTTGATTTGGCCTAAAACTGATTTGCAATACTTGCCATCGTTGTTGATGTATTGAAATGATTAGATGAAATTGTACATCAACCTTGCATGCATGGGTTTGTTCATTCCCTTGATTTCATCACTTAATGCACCATTCTCGCCATGCTTGATGTTTCATTTCTGGCTTTGACACTAGAAATCATGTGATGCAATTGTGTGGGTCACATGATTATGATATTTCATTGTTAGATGCATCTCAACATCACTTCCATATGCTTTAAATCCATGTTGGTCATTTCTTTTGCATTATTCCCATGTGCAAATGCTACTAATCTCTTTCCCACTTGCTAATTGGCTATCCAACTCTTTGTACAATCTCGTTTTACTTGATGAATGGATATATTTTCAATGATTTTTGAGTTCTCTTTCATCATTGTCCATGGAAACAAGTGTCAACACCTAGGCACAAAGACATGAAAGCATATCAAATATTCAAATGACGTAAGGAAATTATCATTCTAATCCATAAGTGAACTTAAACAATCTCATGTATATGCAATGCCATGCAAACAACCATGTGTAAGATCAGCCAATAAAACCATCATCAATGTGCAAGAAAGATTCAACCAAGTGAAACCATGCAAGATTAGAACATGGCAAGATACACAAGTATGCATTCAACCAGAAGGTAATGCCAATTCATTTGTATGATCAATTGTCTTAGAGACACCAAGATATTTACCAATTGTAGATAAGTCAAGAAAAGTACTTTTAAATACAAGCTTAATGTGAATGATATAAATTAAGGGAGTTCCCAAAGACTATAAACTTGGGGTTTGTTGAGGACTCATTTGATCGTATTGAAATATTTAAGTAATTCCTACAATGAAAAAAACAATTTCTTTCAATTTTTTTCCATAAATAACTTGAAACCCTCCAAAATGAATCTAAACAATACCTTCCAAAGGAAGCTTCCAAATGCCTTGTCTCCAATAGGGAAACATATAGTAACATTGTTGATTTGGCCTAAAATGGATTTGCAAGACTTCCCATCATTGAGGATGTGTTGATATGCCTAGTTGAAATTAGACATCAATCTCACATGCATGGATTTGGACATCCCATTGATTTCATCACTTAATGCACCATTCTTGCCATGCTTGATGTTTCATTTCCGGCTTTGACACTAGAAATCATGTGATGCAATTGTGTGGGTGACATGATGATCTGAATTTAGGGGAGGAACAAAATGATTAAAAGAATGAATACAATAAACACAGAGATATGAAGAAAAAAACATATATCCAGTGAATAATATCTTCTATTGAATGAATGAAATAGGCTGAAACTATAAAACTACAGAACTGAAACACTTGCTCGAATGGTGGTAGCTATCTCTGAGAAGAGATGTGGATGCTACGCACATCCATATGAGTAGACTGATTACAATGAGGCTCCAGAGGCCTTTTTAACATTACTCATGAATGCGAAAACCCTAGACATCAAAAAACCTAACCCTAGGATATGAAATGCCAAACGTTATGTGGGCCCCTATGGGCAAGTTTGTACCTCAACTTCCTGGGGTCGTAACTTTTGCATAGGACCTTTGTTTTAGGTGGGTGATAGCCCGTTGGAAAGGTCTTCTAGAGAAATACATATTACACCTTCAAATTGTGACTTTGTCTACAATTTGACTATGGCAAGCCGAAAAAACACTATTTAGGGCCCCAAAACGACCTTGAAAGTACAACAAGATTTGTTGACATGAAAAAATACAAAATAAGATTGTTGGATTAGGCGGGAGGCCACCAGTATCCACCTAGAAGATGTGTAGGGATTCAGATAGCCCCAGAAGTGTAGAACCCGCAAATACAAAGAAGTACAAAAGAACGTGTTGAAACAAAAACTGTCAAGACGATCGGTTCGAATAGGTGGGTGGCCACCAATATCCACCTGGATCAGTCCTCCCCCCTTAGGAAGAAATGGCCTCCATTGCATTGAGTTCCCCCATCAGGTGAGGAAACTTCTACTGAATTTGGCACCGGGTGAGACACTTTCCTTGGTGTAGGAGTTTCCCTTCCTTGATAAAGATAGATCCTTTGCTGGTGAGTGACCTTGACATGTTTTTCCACTATTTGATCAGTGGATGCATTTTCCATGCAGTCAGGGTTGATCTTTGTTGGTGTCAGTTTTTCTGTGATCTCTAAGGTGTCCAATAATGGTGGAAAATATGGTCGAAGGAGGTCCACATTGAACATTGGGTGAAAACAAAGGAAGGGTGGAGTGTTGAGCTCAAAATAATTTATACCCACAACCTTGGTGATGGTGTAAGGCCCATAGTGAAGTGGGTAGTGCTTTCGATGGGGCCTTGTAAGACATTCCTTCTGCAAATGTAACCAGACCTTATCTCCAACCTGAAACTGGTGCGATACCCTGTGTTGATCATGGAACTACTTGTACTTAGCATTGGCTTTCTGCAAAATATCATGGACCTACTGGTGGATGTGCTGAATTTTCTCAATGAATCTGGTGGCTTTGTCGGTCTTAGACTGAACATGGGAAGAGTTTGTCTATGTGGTTGCAAGAGGTAGTGCAACATCAATGGGAATCAAGGGTTGGAATCCCAGTCCCACTTGAAATGGGCTATGGTCGGTGGAGCTATGGAGAGCCATGTTGTAACTATGTTGAACATAGGGGAGAGTCACATCCCATGTATGTAGATTATTAGAGTTGTACATGCACAGGATGTGCACAATCATCCAATTGATGACCTTTGTTTTTTCATCTGTTTGGGGGTGGAAAGTAGTGGATTTAGTGAGATTGGTGTCCAATAGTGACCAAAGACTCGACCAAAATGTGTTGAGGAACATGTTGTCCCTATCGAAGATGATGGTCTGTGGTATCCCAAAGTGGACCCAAACGTGTTCGAAGAAGAGCTTGGTAGTATCTGTCATTGTGATGTTCTTCTTCCAGGCTGTGAGGACGACCATCTTTGAAAACCGATCAATGACCACAAATACACAATAATTGCCTAGCTTGGTGGATGGAAGGACATATATATAATCCATCGAGATGGATTCCCAAGGATTCTCGAGGGTAGGAAGAGGGGTGTATAATCCTTTCATCTTGATGGTTGGCTTGGTAATGGCACACGTAGTGCAAGATCTGATATACTTGCTGACGTCTTGTTGAAGTTTTGGCCAATAAAAATGTTTATGGAGAATGACCACAGTTTTTGCCATGCCACAATGTCCTGCCATCCGACTATAGTGGGCTTCCCAAATCATATTTGCACGCTCTCTTGAAGGAAAAAATAGATGGCCCAGATGGCATAAAAACCCATCCTAAATGTGAAAATCAGTGACAGTCGCACCTATACCCAAGAACTGATAAGTGGTGGTGAAGCCCGAATTTTGCTGATAAATTTGGGGCCACTCAAATGACTCATGTCCATAGGTTGACTGAGGCAGTTAGTGACATGATTTATGCTCCCTATCTTATACTTGATGTTGATATGGAACTGTTGTAGGTAGGTGGACCACTTTCGATGGTGGTCGTTCTGTGACTTTCCCTGTGTCTGTATGAACTGTAGAGGCTTGTGACTAATGTGGATGATCGTCTCCTTTCCCAGAATGTAATGTTTCCATTGACGACATGATTGTATAATGGAATACATTTCCTTCTCATAGGTGGGGTATTTCTGGACAGTATTTGAGAGTTTCTCACTATGGTATGCCATCGGATGACCATGTTGAGTGAGAAATATGCCTACATCATAGTCAGATGCATTAGTCTCAATATCGAACGGTTGTTGTAGATCAGGAAAGGAGAGTACTAGAGCTCAGCACAAGCGATTCTTCAGATCCTCAAATGCTCATTTTTTTTCCTTACCCCACACAAATGCTTCCTTTCCACCACCCTTGGTTGCGTGGCTGAGGGACGATGCAATATGGGAGAATCCCAACACAAACCGTCAATAGAAGTTGGCCAATCCTAAGAAGCTTTGAAGCTTGGTTATTGTTGTCGGGGCTGGCCAGTCACGGATGAATTGGATCTTAGTAGGATCAACATGTACCCCATGCTCATTAACAATGTATTCCAAGTATTGGACCCTGTTCATTCCAAAGGAATATTTTTCCAAGTTGGCATATAGATTGTGTTGTTGTAGAGTGCTCAAAACCTGTTCAATATGCCACATGTACTCCTCCCAAGTTCTGTTGAAGATGAGGATGTCATCCAAATATACCACCACAAAAGAGTTGGTGAAGGGTCTCAATACATCATCCATCAACCTCATGAAAGTGGTTGGTGCATTTGTTAATCCAAAGGGCATGACCAACCATTCGAAGAGACCTTCTTTAGATTTGAAATTTGTCTTCCATACATCAGTTGGTTCGATGGGAACCTAGTGGTAACCAGACTTTAGGTCAATCTTGTTGAAGAGATTTTCCCACTTGAGTTGGTCAAGAAGGTTATCAATGATTGGAATTGGGTACCAGTTCTTGACTGTGATTTTGTTTAATGATTTGTAATCAATGCAGAGTCGCTAGGTCCCATCCTTCTTCTGCACCAGTTCAATCAAGCTTTCGCAAGGGGAGAAGTTGGGTCTAATGCTCCTCTTTTGAATAATATCTTAGATATGACGCTTGATTTCATCATGTTCCATCAATGAGCGAAGATAGACTGGTCCATTAGGAAGAGGTGCATCGGGGGTTAGATCAATTGGATGCTTGACTTGGCAGTGCGTTGGTACCCTATTGGATAAGGAGAAGATGTCTATGTACTCTTCCACGATCCTATCCACTTGCTTATTATGAAAAGAGAGACTTTGTGTAGAGGCCACAGATGTGGTGGTGACCTTCTTATTACTGCGAGCATGGATCACAAAGAAGACAAACTTCCCAGTATGTGAAATGACCTTACTGCATTTCTTAGCAGAGATTAAATAAATAGAGGTAGGAGGCGCTACCTCGAGTATCTTGTACAATTGTCTACCTAGAGTAATAATAACACCGCGGGGTCTAGATTCATACATAACATGATGCTTCCACAAATATGGTTGTCCTAAAAGAACATCAAAAAATTCAAGGGGAACAATATCACATAGTACCTCGTCTTTGAAAGGATTGATGTCATAGGGAAGACAACATTGTTGGTTGACACATAGATCTCTTCCTTGGCGAAGTCATCCGATGGTGTAGGGTTGAAGGTGTGATGTCGTCGACAGGTCCAACCACTTGAAGACCTCTGCTGAGATCAGGTACTTCTGACTGCCACTATCAATAATGAAATTAAGAGGATCCCAATTTATCCACATATGTGAGTGAAAGAGGCCTTCCCCTTCCTTTGGTTCCTCTGGTTCGCTTGGCAGGACTTTGGTGGTAGTGACAGTGGCACTGGGTTCAACATCGATAATTCAATTCCCTCCTTCTGGATTTGATTCAGAATCAGAATCAACCTCTGAATCAGAATCCTTTAGCTTGGCCATGAGTGACTTCTTGGAGCGGCATTCTTTAGTGTTGTGTCAAGTTATTTTATGATACTCACACCATTTTCCCGTGTCCTTCTTCGTCTTCTCATTTCCTTTCTTGTGTTGCGGCTTGGACTGGTTGTCATGAGAGTGTCCATATTTGGTTTGTCCCTTGATGTGTGGGTTGGGGCCACATTTTCCCTGCTTCGAGTGTGAGGAGTTTGCAGATCCAAACTCTTGCCTCTTTTAATTAAATTTGTGTTCAATTTTGAAAACGTATATTCCTCTATGGCCCTTTGCTCAGAGTAAGTGTCCCACTAGTTCTTAACACGGGGGACAAACTTGAGGAGTGAAAAAGTAATATTTTCCCTATCGAAAAAATTGTGGACCAAAAAATACCCTTCGAGAAGATTCAACCATTTATCTACAACATTTGCATCTATTATTCCTTCAAATAATGGAATATCAAAATTTACCTGTACCTTGAAGGGGGTTGCATGTATTCTTGATGAATATGTTTCTCCTGTGGGAAGCTGTTGAAGGATATGTGCAAAGTTGTCCATCATTTCGTTCCTTTTTCGCGTAAGGGCTTCCTAGTGCAACATTTTAAAAGGATCTCATGCTCCATCATCTTTATTTTCGTTTCCCATGGGTTTTTGTCAGGCTTGGTGCAACTGATATTGCAACAAATTGATTGGTTCGAGTCCCAACTTCTTGTACCCAGATCTTGTCGAGGCCATGCACAAAGAAAAATAAATGAAGAGAAGACCGCTCTGATACCACCGATCTATATTTATGAGTGGAATGAACTGATTAACAGACTGAATACAATAAACACAGAGATATGACTAACAACAAAGATATCCAGTGAACAATATATTCTATTGAATGAATGAAATAAGATGAAACTGTAAAACTACAAAAAAGAAACACTTGCTTGAATGGTGGTAGCTATCTCTGAGAAGAGACATGGCTACTACATGCATCCATCTGAGAAGACTGATTACAATGAGGCTCCAAAGGCATTTTTAACATTACTCATGAATGCAAAAACCCTAGACATCCAAAAATCTAACCATAGGAGATGAAACACTAAAATTTATGTGGGCCCCTATGGGTAAACTGGTACCTCAACTTCCCAGGGTCATAACTTTTGCATATGACCTTTGTTTTAGGCGCGTGATAGCCCATTGGAAAGGTGTTTTAGAGAATTACACATTACACCATCAAACTGTGACTTTGTCAATAGTTTGAATGTGGCAAGCCAAAAAAACACTGTCTAGGGCCCCAAAATGGCCTTGAAATTACATCAATATGTGTTGACTTGAAAACATACAAAATAATCCAATTGGATTAGGCGGGATGCCACCAGTATCCACCCGGAAGATGTGTAGGGCTTCAGAGAACCCCAAAAACGTAGAACCCACAATTACAAATAAGTACAGAAGAACGTGTTGAACTAAAAACTGTCAAGAGGAGCCAGTTGGAATAGGTGGGTGGCCACCAATATCCACCTAGATCACATGATTATGATATTTCATTGTTAGATGCATCCGAACATCACTTCCATATGATTTAAATCCATGTTGGTCATTTCTTTTGCATTATTCCCATGTGCAAATGCTACTAATCTCTTTCCCGCTTCCTAATTGGTTGTCCAACTCTTTGTACAATCTGGTTTTACTTGATGAATGGTCATATTTTCAATGATTTTCGAGTTCTCTTTCATCGTTGTCCATGGAAACAAGTTTTAACACCTATGCACAAAGACATGAAATCATATTAAATCATATTAAATCTTCAAATGACGTAAGGAAATTATAATTATAATGCATAAGTGAACTTAAACAATCTCATGTAGATGTAATTCCATGCAAACAACCATGTGTAATATCAACCCATAAAATCATTATCAACGTGCAAGCAAGATTCAACAAAGTGAAATCTCACAAGATCTGAACATGACAAGACACACAAGTATGCATTCAACCACAAGACAATTCCAATTCATTTTTATGATCAAGTGTCTTAGAGACACCATGATCCAGGTGGATATCAATGGCCACCCACCTATTCCAACTAGCTCAAAACAATCTTCTGGTAATTTATAATATTTAGTAGTTTTTCGGTTCATAAACTTTCGGGGCCATTTTGAAGGCCTAAATGAATTTTTTTCACGATAGAACACCTCAATGAAAGCCAAAGGCTATGATTGAGCCCCCAAAATTAATCTCCATGATGATACCTTTCTGATGAGATATCATGTGCCCCAAACAGAGATCGTATGCCAAAGTTACGCCCCCCGAAAGTTGATACACCAAACTACCCAAAACAGGGTCCACAAAAATGTTGGCTTTTCATCTTCCAGGGTTAGGGTTTTGGATTTTCTTTATGTAAAAAATTCCTTTAGAGCCTCATTTTAATAATCTTCTTGTGAATGTGAGTAGCCATCACATCTCTTCTCAGAGATAAGCTGTCATCATTCTAGTGAGTCTTTCACTCTGTAATTTTACAGTTTATACATTTCGCTCATTAATAGAAATTGTGCACTACTGTATCTCGGTGTTTATATCTCTGATATATTTATGTTATATTAGTGGATATCTGATATATCTCTGTACATTTCTTTATTATATATGTGCTCTCATTTTGTGTCGAAAATAATTCGGATCACACCAAGATATTCATAAATTGTAAGATAAGTCAAGAAAAGTACTTTTAAAGAAAAGCTTAATGTGAATGATATAAGCTAAGGGAGTTCCCAAAGCCTATTAACTTGTAGTTTGTTGAGGCCTCATTTGATCATATTGACATATTTAAGTAGGACACTTCCAAATTCCTCGTCTCCTCCAGGGAAACACATAGTAACATAGTTGAGGGCTAAAAAAAATTTAATCAATGTTTTTATATTTGTGGACCTCATAATCAAGTTCCATCAATTTCCTTGATTTCATATGCTCCAAAAACATATGGAATCAAGGAAGGCTAAAGTACCAATTTCATACCAAAATAAAAATTTCTTCACTCATCTTCCATACATGTCATATGTACTTTGATATAAATGCTTGATGTCATTGATATCTTGATCTATGAATCAACTTTTAATTTACAAAGGAAATTTCGAAATGCCTGGTCTCCTCTAGGGAAACACATAGAACACCGTTGATTTGGCATAAAACTGATTTGCAAGACTTCCCATCGTTGAGGATGTGTTGATATGCCTAGATGAAATTGGACATCAAACTTGCATGCATGGCTTTGGCCATCCCCTTGATTTCATCACTTGATGCACCATTCTCTCCATGCTTGATGTTTCATTTATGGATTTGACACTAGAAAGGTACTTCAAATGACGTAAGGAAATTATCATTCTAATGCATAAGTGAAATTAAACAATCTCATGTAGATACAATGCCATGCAAACAACCATGTGTAAGATCAACCCATAAAACCATCATCAATGTGCAAGCAAGATTCAACCAAGTGAAATCATGCAAGATCGGAACATGGCAAGACACACAAGTATGCATTCAACCACAAGACAATGCAAATTTATTTGTATGATCAATTGTCTTAGAGACACCAAGATATGCATCAATTGTAAGATAAGTCAAGAAAAGTACTTTTAAAAATAAGCTTAATGTGAATGATATAAACTAAGAGAATTCCCAAAGCTTATTAACTTGGGGTTTGTTTAAGGCTCATTTGATCATATTGACATATTTAAGTAATTCCTACTATGAGACAAATAATTTATTTCATTTTTTTTTTCCAAAAATAACTTGAAACACTCCAAAATGAATCTTAACAATACCCCTTACTTAAAGTGAATGGACCTCTGTAATGAACACTTATTCCCTCGACCAGACATCTTAATGCATAGGTAAAAAATAACTATGAAATTTAGTATGGTGTTATGTTTTCTTTTGAATATATTCTCAGTATCCAAACCAAAACAAGATAAAATCCCTAACTTGAAGCATAAGCTATGAATGCATAAGCTATAAATTGAATTGATAAAGTAACATTTTACAAATTTAGTATGGTGTTATGTTTTCTTTTGAATATATTCTCAGTATCCAAACCAAAACAAGGTAAAATCCCTAACTTGAAGCATAAGCTATGAATGCATAAGCTATAAATTGAATTGATAAAGTAACATTTTACAAATTGATAATATACAAGTCCAAGTCTAGATCGTTATTACAAATTCATGAGCATATGTACAAAATAATTCATGCACATAAAGTCTAATGTCCAATAAAGATGTTGTGGTTAGTTACACAA